>JADFUC010002013.1:2500-67066 GCA_019722365.1 Lithospermum erythrorhizon
GATCATCACCTATTCCATAAATAATAGAATAACTAAAAATGAAAAGAAAAGTTTGTCTTCTTTAAAATTCTTTTTTCTATTTTGATCAAAAGAGAAATCTTTCTATTTATACTATTTATAAATTCGAATTCTTTTTAATTTTTTTGGAGTCCGGACAGGACACGAGGTCTGAATATTAAGTATGAATCATAGTTCAAATTTTTCTGAATCTATTTCATATATTCCGTGTTCCAGATACTAAAAAATCAAATCAATATCCGACGAAATAGAACCATCTATATCAAGATGACCGATTTCTTCTCTGTACTATCAATAGGATCAATTCTAACAAGTCACACACTCATATTCGGAAATACAGAAACAAAAGAAATTCCACGATCGAGCTACCAAAATAGAATGAGCCATAAATCCGAGATTCGTTTGTATTCCAAAAGCTATACTTTTGTTCGTTCTTATAAATCTAATTCATTAAAATTCCATCCAATAAAACGGAAGAATTATATAAATCTCTAAAATAATAGATAGAAATACAAATAGGGCCATTGCGACCCCCATCAATGAGTCGTTCCCCACCAAGGAGCCACTTTACCATACTCTGAATTCAAGGGTTTTTAATAAGCCCCCTACATTAGTTCGTTTTGGACAGGATCTAGAACTGTTCTCAACAGTTTTTGTAATATAAATCCTATTGTATTCATTGAGATCTGTTGACTTTGTATGCCATTCCGTTGTAAATAAACTGATCTTATGATGCATTCATTGAGGTCTTGAAATTATATAATAATGCGAGCAACAACCTAGTCGCCATCTTTATATCTGGTTTTGCTTGTAAGTTTACTGGGTACGCCTTATATACCGCTTTTGAGCCTTCTCAACAACTAAAAAGAAGTCCGTTCGAGGAACATGGAGACTAGTTGAGTAATAAGCCTCCCAATATTGGGAGGCTTATTGCATCAATTGCAATAATGAAAAATCATTTCATCTTTTTTAGTTGAAATTGTAGGCGGTTCTCGAAAAAGATAGCGAAAAAAATGATCCCTAGCGTCGAGACTAAGAGAAATGTATAAACCAATGCTTCCATAGATTCGATCGTAGTTTTACAATTATAGCTTCCATACCTATTTTAATTTTTTTTTATAGGGATAGTCCCCGGATAAAGAAAAAGAACAAGAGTAAAAAAAGCGGTGATTCACCTCGCAGTACCCTAACCCTTAATATCAAAAAATAGACCCAAAGGAATATTGTATCAGACTGCCTGTCTTGTAGTTGGATCTCAAGTTTCTGGAATGCTCCAAATTCAACTTGAGCGTCAAATCTGGGTCAATACCAGCAAAACATCTCTGAACAAGGTTCTAGCACCATACCAAATGTGTCCGAAGAAGAAAAGCAAAGCAAATGAAGCATGTCCAAAAGTAAACCAGCAACCCTTGGACTGCTCGGAAAAACACCATCAGATTTCAAAGTAGCACGATCTAATTCAAAAATTTCACCCAATTGAGCACGTCGAGCATATTTTTTCACAGTAGCAGGATCGCTATAACTGACTCCATTGAGTTCACCACCGTAGAATTCAACAGTTACACCCACTTGTTCAACACTATACTTCGACTCGGCCCTTCTAGGAACATCGGCTCCTATGATTTCATGTCTACCAAAACGACCGGAAATGTTTCAAAAAAAGTAGGCATACAGCGTACAAAAGTTCACGCCTTCTTTGTCTCTAAGATTGGATATTCCTAACCGCAACTGCTATTCCATCCCGTTATCCATGAGCCAGCTCTGAATAATCCTCCTTTTGCAGGATTATTGCCAATGTAATCATAAAAAGCTAATTTTTCAGGAATTTTAGACCAGGTTTCTGATAAATTTTGATTTTCTGCTAGCCCGGCACTGACTCTTCGATATATCTCTTGCTGGAAGTACCCCTGATCCCATTGATAACGGGTGGGACCAAACAATTCAATGGGGTTGTTTCGAGCCATACCACATGGTTCCACTTAACAACCATGCAAAAAAACAGCAGCGATACTACTGGAAAGGACGGTTTCAATATTTCCCATACGCAACCCTTTGTATAGACGTTGTGGTGGGCGGACGCTAAGGTGGAATAAACCCGCCAATATGCCCAACGTACCTGCTGCAATATGATGAGAAGCTATTCCTCCTGGAACAAAAGGATCAAAACCTTCCACGCCCCGTGGATTTAGGTTGGACTTTTCAGTTAGTCCATAAGGATCAGTTACCCATATTCCAGGACCGTACAAGCCTGTTACATGAAATGCACCAAAACAAAGCAAGCCACCCCTGAAAGAAATAAATGAATTCCAAGATCTTGGGCAAATCAAAGAAGGTTTTTTCCTGTACGTTCATCGGTAAACTATTTCGAGATCCCAATATACCCAATGCCAGATAGCTGCCAAAAGCATAAGCCGGAAAAAACTAATATGTACTCCAGCTACCTTCGTAACTCCAAATACCTGGATTCGTTACAGTCCCTCCTGTGATACTCAACGCCCCACGGGTGGTTATTCCCAAACGAAGTCCTTGAAGGGTATAACAAACATACCCTGTCTCCACATTGGATCTAAGAACAGGGTAGAGGATCAAAACTGCTAATTCATACAGAGCCATCAGACCGGCCCAACCAGCAGCAGAGCATGTGCATTATATGAACAACCAAGCAACCTACCAGGATCATTAATACAACGAGTATGAACACGATACCAAGGTAAACCCATGGAAAATACGCCTTTCTAAAAAAAAATAGACACTACGTAACTTTATTGCATTGGAATATACTATGACTATCCTATAGACTTCCCCTGTTTCGTGTATTTTTTCAGAACAAGGGTGGATTCTTTTAAAGAACGGAACAATTCTGTTCGTAGGAACAAAGAGAGGCAGATTTATTCTATACTCGATAAGTACCAATACGCAATGGGAGTTTCTACCATTTCTATGAACCGAAACCTTGTCCATATTTATTCATTATTATAGGTCGTATTGGTAATAATTTGACTTATTCAAGCCGTCCTTTTTATGAATTTTTCTAAATCTATAGATAAAATAAAGAAAATATAGACAATAAAACCTGATTTTTACGTTTACATCAAAAGTGAAATATAGTACTTAGTTCTTATTCAACTAATGCCTATTGGTGTTCCAAAGTACCTTTCCGACTTCCTGGAAGGACGATGCATCTTGGATTGACGTATAGTGCGACTTATCCGAATCTATTGGGTCATATAGGGGTTCCCCGTTCTCTACCCCCGATCATGAGATATCCTCTGGTTCGCCCAAGAAAAGATGAATTGAATCGTCAAAATTTGGAGCGCAGACGACGCTAATTGAATCCATTTGGGGATATTCATCTTGTTATGCTATTCTAAATTAGATTAGAATAATTTATGGTTGGCTTAGTTGGACTCAAAAATGAAGTATCCAGGCTCCGTTTAAAGAAAAAAATCCAATTTGTAATTGATATGATTCCCTATATTATTCTTATTTGTTTCATATTTGGTGGAAAATATGAAATGAATTGAAAAAAAAAAGAAAATCATAACAAAAAGAAATGGTAAGGGGGCATTTGTTCTATATGTGCAAATCAAAATCGGGCAGATCTTTACGCGGAGTAGAGCATAAACCTAAAGGATAGAAGAGACCCATTCAGAACTTAAAGAGAAAATACATCGTGATTCGCATTAAATCTCGATGAAAAGAATACATCAATGAAGTTAATTCGAGAAGTTTAGAGACTTCTTTTTCTATTATAAGAAAAGAGTCAAAACAAGTCTTTGTAGAAAAATCGAATAAAAGGTCCTTTCGCTAGAAGTCAGAAAAACCTGCTATATTATGGCTATAAAAAGAACGAGGACTGGAATCTGTACATTGATTCTTTTTTCACAATTTTGAACCGTATGCATCAAAGGTGCATGTACGGTTCTAAGGAATACAACTGCCTAATCAACCGACTTTATCAGAAAGATTACTTTTTTTTTAGGCCAAGGGGTTGATAGCGAGATCTCGAATCAACTTATTGGTCTTATGGTATATCTTAGTATCGAGGACGATACAAAAGATATTTATTTGTTTATAAACTCTCCTGGGGGGTGGGTAATACCTGGAATAGCTATTTATGATACTATGCAATTTGTACGACCGAATGTCCATACAGTATGCATGGGGTTAGCTGCCTCCATGGGATCTTTTCTCCTGGTCGGGGGAGAAATTACCAAACGTCTAGCATTCCCTCACGCTTGGCGCCAATGAGGTTTTTATTTGAAAGAAAAAAGAAGACTATGCCTTCGCCAGATAAATATTAAGTAACAATAGCATGGCACTTCGAATTCGATATGATAATTTTTTTTTTTCAAAATGTTAGATTATGTATCGAGAGAGTAGTATGAGATAAAAAGGATTTCCGATTTTCTCTTATCTATCGGAATCCAGTTCAGCGTCACAAACTTTTTTTGTTTTCACACCGGGAGACTCTTAACAAAATTTTGTTATGAAGAGCGCGAAAAACAAGATTTTGATCGAATCAAAAGAAACTTTGGGATTGCTGAATCACAGACAAATTAAATATACAGCAACGGAGCCATCATATATTTTTGAAATCCTCGAAAGGAAGGATGACTTTTGATCATTTACCTATCTGCCCCAGGTCTGATGGATTTTCTTTTTATCTTTCTTCAATGTAGTAGGGTAAGGGTCAATTTATTGTAGGAGCCGTATGCAACGCACAAATTATGCATAGCACGGTTGTTCAATTCTATCTTTTCTTTTCTCTTCGCTTCATCATGCGGACAAAGAAACCTTTATTATTTATTATATTTATCAGGGTAATGATCCATCGCCCGCTAGTGGTTTTATGAGACACAAATTGGGAGAATTTATCTTGGAAGCGGAAGAACTGCTGAAACTGCGTGAAACCATCACAGGGTTTATGTACAAAGAACGGGTAAACCATTATGGGTTGTATCCGAAGACATGGAAAGAGATGTTTTTATGTCGTAGCAAGCAAAAGCTTATGGGAATTATTGATCTTGTGGCAGTTGAATGAAAATAACGTTTAAAAGGTGGATTTCGCGCAAATTCTATGATTTGAGATTTAATATCCGAGGTTCTTAATTATCTTAAATAGAAGTAATTCATAATCAAATCATCCGAGTTAGGATCAATCTAAACCAGCCATTCATTATGTATATGATTCAACATGCCAACGAATTAAACAACTTATTAGAATACAAGACAGCCAATCAGAAATGTCACAAAATCCTGCCCTTCAGGGATCCTGCCCTCAGCGCCGAGGAACATGTACTAGGGTGTATATTGCGACTCGTTTAGATCGTGAGCTGACACAAAAAACTGCTTTCAGTATCAATGATCAGTACCATTGAATAAGATAGAATGGAAGAAAGGGATTTCATCCACTATATAAAAAAATATATCATATCTCTTCATTGTGTATTAAATTTATGGTTTTCATTGGTGCAAATCCAATCACCTCAATTTAAGGTGAGAGACAATTCTCCATTGATAGCAAATGGTTATCCATTAAGCGGAGGAAATCTTATTTAAAAAAAAAAAGATTAGGTCCCCACTTTGGCAAGAACGGACTAACAGGGATAGCTACCCAGCTAACTTTCATAATTAAATACCGTTACTATATAGGTAGATCTCATTGTGAAAGACCTATTACTAGATAATTCATGGGTAGAGCCAAAGAGTGTGAACTATACAGCTCCCAATAACACCAAGTAAAACCAGTGTATAGAAAAAGACCTCACCGTTTAAGAAGTAACCATAAAAACGACGGAACCCACTATTTTATTTTTTTATTTACTCTATTTTTAGACACCTAACAGAAGACAATTTCGTATTTCACAGTAAAATATCTAAAAAAATCGTGGTCGGGGAGGTTATAGTAGCCAAAGCCATTGGAATTTAAATTTTATACATTGGAAAAATCTGTTTTGTTATTAATAGATTAGGAAAGGGGAAAAGAATAACTGAAAGAACGGAAATCCATTAGTTATTCATCAAAGGTTCATTTATTCAATGACTAGAATTAAACGGGGATATGTAGCTCGGAGACGTAGAACAAAAATTCGTTTATTTGCATCAAGCTTTCGAGGAGCTCATTCAAGACACTCGAACTATTACTCAACAGAAAATAAGAGCTTTGGTTTCGGCTCATCAGGATGGGGAGTAGACAAAGAGAAATTTTTCGTCGTTTTGTGGATCCACTCGGGCAACGCTGTAATTCGCGAAAATACAAGTATCTTATGGATTATAGTAGATTAATACGATTTATATAAGAAACAGTTGCTTCTTAATCGTAAAATACTTTTCAAATAGCTATATTGAATAGGAAATCTCTTTACATGATTTCCAATGAGATCATAAACGAAGTAGAATCCACCGGAATTATTTAAACGGATTTCCCCGGAGAATGAACTCCGGGAGGATAGAATAGAAATTACTATGAGTAAATTTTTTTAAATATTCAAAATGAATAAACACGTTCAATAAAAAAGTTTATTCTTTTCCGATTTAAGTATTTATATTGACGTAATTCAATCCCTAGATTCTCGGATTTTCGAGCAAAAAAGTACCAATCCGACTCAAAGGAGGATTGGAATTGAATAAGTGAAGCAAGCGTAAAGGCTAGTTATTGCCTAGTCCTAAGACCAGTAGTTCTGGGGGGCCGACTCGGTTCTTTCAAATTGTTTCTCATTATTGAAGGGTAACAAGATAAAATACGAGAGCTTGTTTTATGGCAGTAATGATAATCGTTGTTGTTTCAAGAGTCGTCTTCTTCACCCGTCTAGATAATATTTTTTCCTTGTTCACTAATAAATCGACTAATTAAACTCATGTTCTATAATCAATTCGATCCCCGATTCAATCGGGGGTAAAACGCTTACGAAGATTCGCTTGGATTTAAGAAAGGTCATCGCTTGGATTTATCCATGGTTTGTTTGTTTATTTCGCCATCCCGAAAATCCTATTTCTGAATTCAATTGTTTTTAAAAATAGGATTTTATATTTCTATATATGTTATATATAATGTTATTTTTTCTATTTCCTTAAAAGGGTAACACGGAAGGTACTCTATTTTTTTATCTCCCCATGAATGGTATGTTTGGAACAATAGCGACAGAATTTTCTCAACTCTAATCGATTAGGCGTATTCTGTCGGTTCTTTTGAGTAATATATCTGGAAATCCCCATCGATCTCTTACTCTTGTGCTAGATTTCGTACACAAAGCGGTACATTCCAAAATTACCCTTAGTCGGACATCTTTACCCTTGGCCATGAACCTCCTTTTAATTAGGATTTACTCGACTATTCTATTTTCAATTTAGAAGCGAAAGAAAGGCATGAAAAAATACAAGTTACTAACTTCAAATCTAAAAGATCAATAAAGTAATGAAAATCGTAGTAAATGGAAATAATAAGTAATACAATGATTTCGAAACTCTATTTCAAATCGAAATACCGTTGAAAAATACTCTTGCCCTAGACCCACATTTCTATTCTATCCCCATTCCGATATTCATATAATTCAAACTTGAGTCTGAGTCTCACAGACATTGAATCCGTTTTGATTCTTTCTCTTTCCTCCCTTATTCTAAAAAGGGAAAAAAGAGAAAAGAGGGGGAGGGGTTAGTCACAGATATTTGATTGTATTTTTAATCTTTTTAATTCCTTTGCCGTGTCAATAACTACGAATTAAAAAGGGGAATGTCAACGCATCTGGAAAAAATCGATTAATCTCTATCAATAGACCCGCTAAAGCTCAAACCATAACGTGCTTAGAACTGAATTACTTACAGAGAGATATGTTTTTAGATCTCGCATTCAAAACCCTCCTTCTTTTTTTATTGGAATACATAAAATAATGCATATATGATCAGATGCATTTGTAGTTAAGGACTTCTTCTAGTTTATTTGAATCCTAATTCAAATAAATAAGATTTTTCTTTTATTAAAACAGAAAAAAATATCCCCCTACTTACCTTACCGAGTATTTCCAAAATACTCATTTTTATATATTATACTTTTTCGGTGAGTCCCGTATTTCATATGTATAGAAGTATTTTACTATTATATGTTCTGTGGACTAAAATGAGACCTAAAATGAGACCAAAAAAGACGAAATGGGCATAAAATTTATGTATATCCGTGGATAAAATAACAATGTAAGGAGAAAACAAGATCAAGGAATTCTCTACAATGACACTGTAGAGCAATTGAAGGGAATTGTAGCGCAGCTTGGTAGCGCGTTTGTTTTGGAATTTACAAAATGTCACAGAGTTCAATCCTGTCATCCCTACTTATTACTGTTCAAAAGACAAATAGAAAAAAGAGCAGTAACGAGGGATCTCTTGAGATCGATTCAAAACTAAAGAGAATCCTTTTCTTTATGGTCTTATCTAGAAAGCGCTCTTCAGGTTCGGTAGAACGTGGGTCTCCAAAACCCCACGTGTCGTAGGTTCAAATCCTACAGAGCGTGATTTTTCTTCTTAGATTGAATCGAATTTGACTGAAATACATTCAGCAACTTGTACAGCATGACCTCCTGTAAATGAGGAGGTCAATTCAAAAAGGGGATGATAATTAATCAAAGGTCCAACTGATCACCCCGCCTGTATTGTAAATATGCAGTTACGAATAATCCAGCCAAAGTAATAGGAATTAGGCTAACACGATTCAAATAAGAAACTTCAATCATTTCATTTTGTTTGAAAGGATAAAAAAAAAAGAGGTAATATCTGTCTAAATATTAATCCCGAATTGGCATGAATCTCAATGACCAGAATGGATAATTGGCGCGTTAAATAACTATAGAATACAAAGTAATCTCGCCGAAATGATAGTTGCGTTTTCAAATATTCATTTTAAATAAGTCGTATTTTGCTCAGACCAATCAATAGAGGCTGACGTTATAGTTAAAATCGCTAGTAAGAAAACCGAAATAACTGGTTATAGTAAGCATGGAAGGGCTAAATAGTTTTTTTTATGCATATAGTTCTAAAAGCACTTACCTAAGTTTCTATTTTCAAAATAGTAGGATAGGCCAAAATACTAATTGAAAAAATAAGGTTCAATTGAAATGAAAGTTTTGATTCATCTATCATTATAAGACAACAACAAAGAAAAGTAACAGGCATATAAAAGCCCAGAAATTGATTCATCTGTAACATCTATTCATACCACGATTTCAATCAAACGATTCTATTTTTTGAAGAACTCTTGGGTAAACTAATAATAGAAACAGGGTCATGTAACTTCATTCAAAAAAGAAACTCTTTTTTCATTATTCAATCATTTTTTTCTCATTTCTTTTCTTTTTGATATTAGAACAAAGAGTAACTTATCAAACCTTTTATTTTATCTTTAGTTTAACTCATTACATTCAGGATATAATTATATTATTTATATTATTATTATTCTTTATATTATAAAGGCTCATTTACATAATATCTTGAGTTAATGAGAAGAAAAAAGTGATCGCGCGATCACTCGAAAAATCTTTTTTTGTTCAACTGGGTTCTAATTCTAAGATTTTTTTCTAGGTTCTACATTTTATTTTTTTATCTTGTCTTTGTAGCTAGATCAATTAAGAGCCTTGGGGTGAGATCCAATTAATATCATAATTCTTTATTTTCTGCCTCGAATATGACCCACTATTCTTTTTTTTGCTACTGGGCAATTAACAATTCCTTAAAAATGCCAAAATAAAAAGATTCCAACAAAATAAACTGGTTTTACAACTAAAAAAGGAAATTTATGGATCTCGCATGTACTTAAAATTGGGGAAATAGAATGAGAGAAATCTCTTTGTCAGAAAATTTATATATTCATTTTGTATGGAAATATAAACAGCTTAATAAGTAAAAAGAAAAGAAATAACTTATTTAGCACTTCCCTTCGATACTGATTAAAATTACATTTGCTGTGTAGAAGGAGCATAGTTATGCGGATTCGGTATACTCTCAAGACGCCCTCAGTACAATATTGACGATCTCACAAGATTGCATTTCAAGTGAATTTGCCGTTTACTGATCTCATCTTTTACTGAATCGATCCTTTGACTGTACAAAGAATATGTGGCGGAGCTCAGCATGTCTGGAAGCACAGGAGAACGTTCTTTTGCTGATATTATTACCAGTATTCGATACTGGGTCATTCATAGCATTACTATACCTTCCCTATTCATTGCAGGTTGGTTATTCGTCAGCACCGGTTTAGCTTACGATGTATTTGGAAGCCCTCGGCCAAACGAGTATTTCACAGAGAGCAGACAAGGTATTCCATTAATAACTGGCCGTTTTGATTCTTTGGAGCAACTCGATGAATTTAGTAGATCGTTTTAGGAGGACCTAATGACTATAGATCGAACCTATCCCATTTACCATTACGATGGTTGTGGCTGTTCACAGCTAGCTGTACCTACAAATGTCTTTTTTGGGGTCAATATCAGCAATGCAGTTCATCCAACGATAAATCTAATCCGAATTATAAAGCTATGACACAATCAAACCCAAACGAACAAAATGTTGAATTGAATCGTACCAGTCTCTACTGGGGGTTATTACTCATTTTTGTACTTGCTGTTTTATTTTCCAATTATTTCTTCAATTAAGAAAACGAAAAAAGAATAAATAAAAATTTTAGGCATTACGTTCTCTTAGCCCATTCGGAAGGATCTAATTTAATAATTATCCATGACTGTTTCTGTCTCTAGCACGACTACTTGATTAAATGTGGAGGGAAGTGGGGTAAATGGCCGATACTACGGGAAGGATTCCTCTTTGGATAATAGGTACTGTAACTGGTATTCTTGTGATTGGTTTAATAGGTATTTTCTTTTATGGTTCATATTCCGGATTGGGTTCATCCCTGTAGTAATCAGATGAATTCAGTTGTAGACATGAAAGCGTAAGAACTCAACGGGATTCCCTTCTTTGTTTGTCTGATTCGAGGGGAAGATCCCGTTGAGCTCTTAAGAATTGTAGTTTTTGTTGTCTAACAAGTTAGAAGAATGAAAGAATCACTCAATTTCTGGATTGGTTGATAATATTAGTATCAAATAATGCGAAAATACTTTCTATACTAATAAAACCTTACTCTATATTTTTGCATATCTCAACAAAATGAAAATTGTTCATTTCTAAAAATATATTATATGTAATATAATAAAAGAAAAACATCCAGAAAAATCAAAACAAAGACTAGGAAGCTTTGACAAAAAGGATCAAAACAATTACTCTTTCGACACAAGAAAAGGGGGTGTAGGCAACTCCTTTTCTTGTGTCGAAGACTAGGAAGACAAATAACCCCTCCTAGAATTAGTTGTTCCCCGCATCGCATTATCCGTTCTATTCCCCAATATTACTTATGTCTAGTATCAAATTGTATTCTATTGAGATATTGATACATTTTATCACTTTAAACTCTGGCAATAGTAAGATACCCTTTTAATTTTAATGGGTAAAAAAAACAAAGAAAGAGAGGTAAAATAAAAAAGTCGTCTTATTTTTTTTTAAAAACATGGATAGGAATGTGGTACAAGGAATTCCCAGCATCTAGTAGAAAAAGAAGATAAATGATCAAAAGGTTTTTCAAAATTTCATTTTTTTGATTATGCACAATCACCGACAAGAATTTTGTTCTTTTTACGAACTTGAAGTTGATAAATACGCGAGTCTAGAAATTCATTTCTGCCAATTGAACCTTCTCAAACTGTTTCTTTTTAAGAACCAAAAATATTTGTGCCAAAATAACAGATGCCAAGAAGAACAAAAGGCCTTGAACACATGTGTGTCTTGAAGTACTATTTCTGCTCTGGCCAAATCCACCCACATTAGAGTTACTCGTTAATGGTTGATCAATTTGATAGATTCGCCTTCTGAAACAAAGTTCTGGTCCTGGAGGGACAATATCAACCACTTGGCGTCCATCCGATACATCTGTTATGGTTATTTCATACCCCCCTTTCTCTTTTCGTATTATTTTATTTACTATACCCGCTGCTGTAGCATTATAAACTGTATTGTTACTCTTGCTCCCGTCGGGATAAATCTGACCCCGGCCCCTGTTACCACCTACGTATATAGGATATTTTAGAAAGTGGACGTCCTTCTTAGTAGCAGGGTCGGGTGAAAGAATAGGAAAGGTGATTTCACTATATTTCTTACCGGGGACGGGACCTACCACAAGAATATTTTTTTTATTGGGGCGGTAGCTCTGAAAGATAAATTGCCATTTTTCTTTTTCAGTTCTAAAGATACGATCAGGAGGGGCCTAATTCAAACCCCTCCGGTAAAATAAGAACAACCCCCACATTTCAAACCCCTTTTTTACATTAGCAAGAACTTGTTTCAGTTGCATATCATAAGGAATTCAGAACTACTGCTTCAAGCCCCAGTATCAGGAAGTACTGCTTGTGGAACTTCAATCTCCACAGGCTTATTAGCTAAATGACAATTGGCACATACAATACGCCCTGTTGCTTCTCGTAGTTTCATAACCCTGTTGTGCAAAAATGGGATATGCACTTGAAATGGATGTCAAGTTATGATATATATCATAAGCGATACGAAATAGATCAGGTAATCTGTTTCCTTTATCAAGAAAAAGTATTTCTAGTTGCATGGTCAATCATTAAGCCCAAAATTTCTACAATAAATTTGGGTAGGTTGCTAGTATAGTTCCCTATCCACGATTCTGCTATTTACTGGAATAATATAGGAAAAATCCCCCGATGGCTAGAAATACAACTGAAATAAGTACGTTTTCAATGCCTTGCTTATGTACAATTACAAAGTAACAAACGCTCTAATCGGATTAGATTAATATCAGTAGATCATTTATCAGTCATTCATTGAATGATAAATAACTACAAGTGATGGAGATAGACGATTTAAATAACGGAAAATCCAATATTTAAAAATAGTATCGAGAATGACTGGAAAAGTGGAAACAAGACCAGATATGATTTGGTCATTATGAACAAATCCAAAATCTTTGTAGACAGAACCAATCATCAGTTCCCAGCCGTGTGGTGAATGGAATCCGATACATAAATCCGTTAATAAAAGAATAGAAAAAGCCTTGGCTTTGTGTCGCTTAAGTTATATAAGGAATTCCACGAGTCAAGAGTTAAGAATAACAAAGTTTCCTCATTACCAAAAGAATAGCCGCTTAGAATAACAAAACAGATTATATTTGTCGAGAAGTGCAAAATTGTATGGATACGGTCCTCGTTGTGTATCTTGATTAATTGGATCGTTTCCGTAGTTCGATATGAAGTTTTGTAGATGTATCTCCGAGTATTCCTTGATCATTTCCTCAAGAAGAGGAGTTCCTCAATTCTATGAATTTTTCTACAATACTTTCACTGCTTGAATATCATTCAAGAAAATTTCAGATTTCGAATTCCACCAATTAGTAACCCAAGATTCGATATTTTATTAAATGAGAAAGCCACCAGGGTAAAAATACTATAAATACAAGATAGAAAAGAGGAGTGAATGCTTTCTTTTTGTCATTTTTCATCTATCTGTAATTGTTAATCAACCCACCTATTCGTCGACTCTATGCAATCTAATAATTCTTTCACACATGGGTTCTATACAAAGAGATTCAGGCAGCCATGAATCCATTTGCCAATTACTTTTGGTTAGTCTTTGAATCTAGAAAGAATACCGGAAATAGACTAAGAAATTGATTTGAATAAATAATAAAAAGAAAATAATATCTTTTTAGATATCTTAATTGGACAAAATTGGATTAAGTAATGAAGTCTTCTTTCGATGAATAAACGAAAGAATTTCTTTAAATAAGAAATTAAGTAATTAATATTATTCAAATTTGGAAATAAGAAGAACTTCACTTATTCTATTTTTATCAAAATATCCAATATTTCTAAAAAAAAAAAAAGATAAATTTATTTCAAATAGTTGATATATGAGGATTAATCTATATCTATTATTTCGATTTATTACTTGTTTTTTTATTAGAATTGCGCGGATTTTTTCATACACTACAAAAGACCCCAAGACAAATCAAATAAGTTATTTTCGTTTTTTAGGGTTTTCAGTATACGTCTGCTTTGGGGCAAATAAACATTCTAATGCAGTTATAAGCCCAGAATTATGTTAAGGTAGGATTTTTGCATTTTTTTTCTATCCTGCTACTATATTTACATTCACTCAGTCCGCTTCTATTTATTTCTATTTATCAAAATGCTTCAATACACTTCAATTGGTATTTTTACAAAGAAATAGGCCAATTCGGCAGCTTTTGTTCAATTTCTCGTGAGTCAAATTTCATCAGTACAGGTCAAAGGGAATGGCCCCTCGGCCTCTTATGTCCATATAAAGGACACGGCGAGCATAAGCCTCACCCAACTTCTATTCCTAACGGACTGAATATCTTTTTATAAGAGTGGAGAATATGCGACGATTTTTTCAGAAATCCCCAAACTTGAAAAATACATACTATTCCTTCCTTTTATCGAATCGATCACCCAACCACTACCTATATTCCAGGGAAATTGTGCACCACAAATAGGGAGCTAATAAAGAGACCCGCAATTCCGTAGAAAGACATCACACGATTCCTTGTGGGAAAAAAACGATTTGCTGGGACTGGAAAAAAAGATATCAATTTCTACCAAGATAACTGGAAATTCAACCAATGAAGTCCTAACGAACCTAAAAAGGATAAAGGCCCAGCAGAAATTACTTATTTTTCGAGATCCCCTTATTAGTTCTATCCATATATGTTCTGATCGCCAACTCATACTTGATCCGATTTCATTTTATTGGAATTGAGAGAATATCCAAAATTAATTTAACTTTACTTTTTTTGTTTCCGAAATAACTCTCATCAACTAGCACTAGTTTGATGTAAACCTTTAGGAAAAATTCATCAAATTAGTTAGATCTAAAATAATAACATACCCCTTCGTACGACACTAAATATAAATCTACCCACTTTCACTTTCTATTTCATCACCAGCCATCTCGATCGATAAAAAAAAAAAGATAAAAGTCATTTACTCATATATCATCTTTTTTGCCAACATAAAGAGCTTTTCCTGGGGAAATCGCATGTTACCATATTCCACTAAATAGATATCTGAGACTTATGATACAAGTCTCCAGTTTTGAAAAACAAAAGAATGAGATTGATTCCCATCAGATCTAAACAATCTCGTTTTTTGAACATAAAGAAATAAAGCCATTGAAATTGCCGGAAATACTAGACCCACTAAAGGCACAAAAATAGAGGGAAAGGTTAAAATCTGTCATAAAAGGATACCTCGATTGACTATTTGTATCTGTTATTATTTTAAATAAAGAATATACTTATAATAATTATAATTAGAATTGTAATTCTTATTAATTAAAGACAATAAATTCTTGAAGAGTAGAGAATACATCTATATATCTAAATATCTAATTTAATATTTTGTCTAATTAGAAAAAGACATCTAAGTGATTATATGGGAATCATCAACTTTATTTTATTTGTTTGTCTTCTATTTTTTATAAATATCTAATTTAATAAATAAAAATAGAAGACAGATAATGAAAGATTTGTTAGAATCCCAGGCCAACAGGTTTTTGACCCCAAAGGGATTTTGGGGACATAGAAGATACAAAATCCTATATCTATATTTGATATATATGAATGAGAGAAAGAAAGAAATTTGGTTTATTTCTCTAATTTCATCTTTTATCTTGTTAATTGAGGCTTCTTGATTAGTAATCAAAGCGCAGGTAAAAGAGTTATCCTCACTTTTGTTTCTTTCTACAATCTACAATTAGATCTTATGTGACCAAAAGAAAACTCCATTCTTTTTTATTTTTATTCCCGCTAAACTAACTTCTCGTCTACTACAAATCAAACAAATCAACTTTGTTTTCTACTTGATTCAATTTTTGATCTAAAGGCCTAGAACTACTCATTTTCAAAATGAAATCCACATTGTTCTAAATATTCATTTGGATTTCAAAAATTGTTATAATTTAATCCATAACAATTTTCGCATTGAACTCCACAAATGTTTGTATTTTGAGTTACATCAAAATCTTTAGAACTTTCTTTTATAGTTAAATCCGCCCCGTGTAGATTTCATATACTGGAACTCTCGGTTTCACTACCATTTTCGACTTTCACCACAAACGGACCGAGAAATGTAACTGTCCTGTAATTATCACTACTACTTACAATCGACGCTTCAATACAGATTTGAGGCTGAAGATAACTTTATCAATGCAACTAGTAATATGATTATTCCAACATGCATTGAGTATCATGATTATCGTGAGGATCTTCACTCGTATGTCTATTAGACAGATAACTAAATTTCGATAATTCGAAAAAAAAGAACTTTCTAATTCACTCGAAAAAAGAACGATCGTTATGAATTTCAAAAATAAGATTTTCAGCATCAAAATATATGGAATAGTTGTCTCCATTACTATCCCTAATAACTAAAAAGTGTCATCGGAGATGAGAAATTTCGAATGTCTTTGATGCTAGAAAAACGAATCAAAGATTGCTTGAACTAAATTGGCTAGCCTTTCAACTATGAATGTTTTTTTAACCTATCTTTAGATTCGGATCTTCACTTTCACTGCTATTTTCAATAGGGCCGAGACTTTCCATTGATTTATTTAGCCCGCATCCACGTTCTAACTTCTTCTTATTCTTAACCTTATTAAAGAACATCGAATTAAACCACCACCTTTCCATAGAGTTTTCTTGCCCCCTATTTGTTTTGTTTACATGAAAATAGAATAGATGAATAGTTTTTCGATCCAAAATTATTTACTTTGATATCTTATTTATTTCCTATCAGAATAAACATAGAAATCCAATCACTAGGATTTAACTAATTATAATAAGGAACATTAGGTATTGAAAAAAAGAAGGAATATTGTTCTCTCCTATAATCCTATAAATAGGAAATAAAAAATTTTCTTTCGTAAAATCTCGGCAACTAACTAACTTAAGTAATAAATTAAGGCTTTATTATAACAGGGGAATGAAAGGACAATCTACAGGATGGTTAGATTTTATTCAAACCTTGTATATCTAGTATACATTTAACCAAAATACATGCAATAGACTCTCTTTATGTTGACTCAATCCTTTTAGTAAAGATTGGGCCAGATTAATAAATTCAATTATTAAATTAAAAAGAACAAAGAGAGGGAGTACTTTTACCTTATTTTGTCTAATAATCCAATTTATCACTTCCTCGAAATTAAATGTGATCTCCTTCCATACCTCACAAGCAGCAGCCAGTTCAGGACTCCGTTTGGTAGCCTCACGAACAATTTCACCACCTCACGAGCAAGATCACGCCGGCATTGCGGGCTTGCACATGCTTCTAAGAACTTCTCGGTTAGCTACGGCACCTGGCGCATTACCCCAAGGGTGTCCTAAAGTTCCTCCACCGAACTGTAGTACGGAATCGTCTCCAAAGATTTCAACCAAAGCCGGCATATGCCAAACGTGAATACCTCCTGAAGCTACAGGCAACACACCTGGTAGAGAGACCCAATCTTGAGTGAAATAGATACCGCGAGTTCGATCTTTTCAATAAAATCATCACAATAAATCAACAAAACCCAAAGTGATGTTTCTTTCCCTTCAGAGTTTACCTACTACGGTACCAGCGTGAATATGATCTCCACCAGACATACGTAACGCTGGCTAGTACACGGAAGTGCATACCATGATTCTTTCTGTCTATCAATAACTGCATGCATTGCACGGTGAATGTGAAGAAGTAGACCATTATCTCGGCAATAACTAGCCAAGGTAGTATTTGCAGTGAATCCCCCTGTTAGGTAGTCGTGCATGACGATAGGGACTCCCAACTCTCTAGCAAATACAGCTCTTTTCATCATGTCATCGCAGTTACCTGCAGTAGCATTCAAGTAATGTCCTTTGATTTTCACCTGTTTCAGACTGTGCTTTATAAAAGGCTTCGGCACAAAATAAGAAACAGTCTCTCAACGCATAAACGGTTGGGAGTTCACGTTTTCATCATCTTTGGTAAAATCAAAGTCACAAGGCATTCGCAAACTGCTCTACCGTAGTTTTTGGATAAAGCTAATTTAGGTTTAATAGTACATCCCAACAAAAAGAGGACGGCCATTACTTGTTCAATTTATCTCTTTCAACTTGGATCCCATGAGGTGGGCCTTGGAAAGTTTAACATAAAGCAGGAGGGATTCATGTCTTCCAGACGTGAAGCGCGCAGGCTTTGAACCCAAATACATTACCTACGATGGAAGTAAACATGTTAGTAACAGAACCTTCTTCAAAAAGTCTAAAGGATAAGCTACATAACATATATATTGATTTTCTCCCGGAACAGCATCGATGTGGTAGCATCGCCCGCTTTATAACGATCAAGGCTGAGTAAGTCCATCGGTCACACCGTTGTCCATGTACCAGTAGAAGATTCGGCAGCTACTGCGGCCCCTGCTTCTTCAGGAGGAACTCCAGGTTGAGGAGTTACTCGGAATGCTGCCAAGATATCAGTATCCTTGGTTTCGTATTCAGGAGTATAATAAGTCAATTTGTACTCTTTAACACCAGCTTTGAATCCAACACTTGCTTTAGTCTCTGTTTGTGGTGACATAAATCCCACTCCTACAACTTAAGAATTAAGAATTTCACAACAACAAGATCTACTCGACGCGAGCGAATCAGCTCATAATGAAACTTTTCACAGAATCTTTCACAAAAATTTTGAACGAATATTATCAACTAACCAGATATTAGACCGGGTGATTTGCCAAATACATCATTATTGTATACTCTTTCATATATATAGCGCAACCCCCTTTTTCTTTTTTATCTTTTTTTTTTTTTTAATCGAAATACCCAAGTAACCTAAATAATAAGAAATTAACCCTTGACAGTGATATATGTTGTATATGTAAATCCTAGATGTGAAAATAGGCTAGGCGTAAATCGATATCCTGAAATCAAAAATGAAGAAAATAGAATGAGATAGAAATAATGAATCGTAATTAAATAGAGTTCAGGTTTAGATCATAGAATGAATAATATAGATCGGATTGTCTATAATGATAGACAAATGAACTTTCTCAAGATTTGTATTCATCACTTGAGATTCCAAAAAGTGGGTTGAACTTGAAAAATTCACTCATTGAAAGATTGAATAAATAAACAATTGAATTTAATTCAATTGGATGAGTATAAGAAAAGAAAGTACTACCTCCTATATTCTTATTAGATTAACCGATCAATGCTATCAGACATTTATTTGAATTCGATAATTTTCGCAAAAAATTTGACATTTTTATTTATTATGAGAATCAATCCTACTCCTTCAGTTCTGGGGTTTCCATGCTTGAAAAAAATAACCTGGGGCGTGTCGTCCAAATCATCGGTCCGGTACTAGATGTAGCCTTTTCGCCTGGCAAGATGCCTAATATTTATAACGCTCTTGTAGTTAAAGGTCGAGATACTGTTGGTCAACCAATTAATGTGACTTGTGAGGTACAGCAATTATTAGAAATAATCGAGTTGAGCCTGGCAGCTATGAGTGCACAGATGGTCTAACGAGGAATAGAGTGATTGACACAGGAGCTGCTCTAGTGTTCAGTTGGTGGAGCAACTCTGGGACAATTTTCAGCAACGTGCTTAAGGAGCCTGTTGATAATTTAGGTCCTATGAATGCCCGTACAACATCTCCTATTCATAGATCCGCGCCCGCTTTTATACAGTTAGATACAAAATTATCGATTTTTGAAACAGGAATTAAGTAGTAGATAACTTTGGCTCCTTATCGCCGTGGAGGAAAAAAATCGGACTATTCGGGGAGCTGGAGTGGGTAAAACAGTACTCATTTATGGAATTGATTAACAATATTGCCAAGCTCATGGAGGGTGTATCGTATTTGGGGGAGTGGGTGAACGTACTCGTGAAAGAGGAAACGATCTTTACATGGAAATGAAAGAATCTGGAGTTATTAATGAAGAAAATATTGCAGAATCAAAAGAAAGTGGCTCTGGTTTACGGCCAAATGAATGAACCGCCGGGGAGCTCGTGAGGATTGGTTTGACTGCCTAACTATGGCAGAATATTTCCGGGATGTTAATGAACAAGACGTACTTCTTTTTATCGACAATATCTTCCGTTTCGTTCAAGCAGGATCCGAAGTATCGGCCTTATTGGGTAGAATGCCTTCCGCCGTGGGCTATCAACCTACCCTGAGTACCGAAATGGGTACTTTACAAGAAAGAATTACTTCTACCAAAGCAGGATCCATAACTTCTATTCAAGCAGTTTATGTACCTGCAGATGATTTAACTGACCCTGCTCCTGCTACGACATTTGCACATTTAGATGCTACTACCGTATCAGAGGATTAGCTGCCAAAGGGAATCTATCCAGCAGTAGATCCTTTAGATTCAACGTCAACCATGCTTCAACCTCGGATCGTTGTTGAAGAACGATATGAAACTGCGCAAAGGAGTAAAGGAAACTTTACAACGTTACAAAACTTCAGGACATTATAGCTATCCTTGGGTTGGACGAATTATCTGAAGAGGATCGTTTAACCGTTGCAAGAGCGAGAAAAATTGAGCGTTTCTTATCACAACCTTTTTCGTAGCAAGTATTTACCAGTTCTCCAGGAAAAATATGTAGGTCTAGCAGAAACAATTAGAGGGTTTCAATTGATCCTTTCCGGAGGAATTAGATGGTCTTCCTGAGCAGGCCTTTTATTTGGTAGGTAATATCGATGAAGCTTCTGGCTATGAACTTAGAAATGGAAACAATTTGAAAATGACCTTAAATGTGTATTGACCCCCAATCAATTGTTTGGGATTCAGAAGTAGAAAGAAATCATTTATCTACAAATAGTGGTCAAATTGGCGTATTGATACCAAACCGCCTATTGCCTGGCTGTAGATATAGGTATTTTGAGAATACGCCTTACTGACCAATGGGTAACGATAGCTCCTGATGGGCAGTTTTTTGCTAGAGTAGAGATAATAGAGATCTGCTGTTTTAGTAAATGATGCGGAGAGAATAGTGACATTGATCCACAAGAAGCTCAGCAAACTCTTGAAATAGCGGAAGCTAATTTGAGAAAAAGCTGAAGAAAGAGACAAACAATTGAGGCAAATCTGGCTCTCCGTCGAGCTAGGACGCGAGTAGAGGCTATCAGTAAGAATGCAGGTGATTTCTAACTAAGTTAGTGCGTTCGAATAATTAAAAGAAATTCTGTTTCGAACCCCATTTTGTTGTTGGATTATTCTGCTTGATTGCGTTTACTCGACAAAATTCCATTTATTCACAACAAAAAAAAATTAAAATGAATAGAAAAAGAAAAAAATCAATTTTAATTAAATTAAAACGAAAGAGGGTGGGCCGAAAAACTTATTAGATACCGCAGTCAAGGGTATCTAATAAGTTCTACCTACTATTGGATTTGAACCAATGACTCCCGCCGTATGAAAGCAATACTCTACCACTGAGTTAAGTAGGCCATTTATCATCTCGAAGAGAACCAAATGAAACCTGCCCCATCAATGGATTATAAATATCATATTATAAGCAATACTAATCTAAGCAATACCACTTAAACGGATCAAATGTTGGATCGTGAAATATTTATGACAAAGAAATGATATACGATAAAATGTATCACAAGCACTAAGGGCTATAGCTCAGTTGGTAGAGCAACTCGTTTACCGCGCGCCAATGTTTTCAGGGGAGTCATCATACTACTACAATACAATGAAAAATCGATCTTATTAGGAAATTGATGTCTTACCCCCATAACTTTGAGGAACAATAATACGACAAATGATTAGGTCCGATCTTGGTACCCATTATCCATTATTAGGTACCAAACCGACCCCATCCTCCGATTGAGATATTGATAAAGTGAATACACAATCCTATTCAATGCTAGGCATAATGAGTATAAGGACCTCAAAAAATCTCTTTTTCGTCCTATGAACTTTAAGGTGTATGGAGTTTCATATTTGATTTTTTGAATTAAAACGATAGAGACTTCATTTAACTTAGGTTGATCTAAGCCAGAGAGCAGACCTACGTCAAAGGCCAACTACCTTTGAAAAACTTTGGTAGTGTTCCTGGATCGGAATCCAAAATAATGAATCCGAACACATGGGCCATATCCTCATCTTATTTTATGTTAAGAAAAATATGGCAGACCTGACTGATAATTCTATCCAGTTATTGAAAGAGCCCAATGCAAAAAAGTATGTTGGGTCTTTGAAACAGTTCAGATCATATTGATAATAATCCGTTTGATCTGTTTTGCAGAAGGTCAGTTCGAGTCCGTATAGCCTAAACTAAAGCCCATGAAAATTCAAAAAATTATATAATTTTTTGGTACCGTATTATTGTTACTTGTGATTAAGCGGCAGGTTCATCAAAATAAAATCTTTCTTATAGCTCACTCTCGGAATGATTTAAAACAGAAAACGGAAAGTAAAATGCATTTCAATAGATCCAATGGATATTATACAATGGTGGATAAGAACAAGGTAACCCTTCGCGCTATCCATCTTCGGGGATGAATTCTATATGAATTTTCCTATCACAATTAAAGAATTAGTACTCTTTTCTTTGGTTGGTATATCTAATACTAGTGCATTTTCAGTAAAATTTATAGGGGAAATGAGCACAGTTAAAAACCCCAAAGTAATTTGCGCGGATTCAGAAACAGCCGCGGTATTTGTGCAAGCTCAAGTTTGTTTGCAAAACAGATATTTCATTGTCAACAATGCCAGAGTGGGCTTTTCTTCATATACCTTACCCAGACCAAGGAAGCACAACACAAAAAGAAAAATTCTTGTTTTGAATAAATAGTTATGGATAACTGACAATTCAAATTACAAGTCAAAGATCGACCGTGGGGTATATTTCCACGTTTATAGGAGTGTGTCTGTTTCTGCTCCATGAATATGATACTGGGCACAATAATATCAAATCTTATTCCTTTTTGTATTTTTTATTTCAGGAGTTTTAGCGATTAACAAAGGGCCAGAAACTTTCAAGTTATGAATCCGGAGTATAGAACCCATGGGTGACGCTTAGTTTCTTCAGATCCGTTATTATATGTTTGCTCTCGTTTTGTTGTTTTTGATGTTGAGCAGTTTCTTTATCCATGGGCAATGAGTTTCGATGTATTGGGTATATCCATTTATAGAAGCTTTAATATTTCGTGCTTATCTTAATTGTTGGTTGGTTATGCATGGCGGAAGGGCGTTGGAATGGTCTTAACTCCTGAATGTTCAGACAATAAAAGAAAAAAAGTAAAAAGATTGGAAACAGTTATGAATTCCATTGAGTTTCCTTTACTTGATCGAACAACCCCAAATTCAGTTATTTCAACTACATTAAACGATCTTTCAAATTGGTCAAGACTCTCTGGTTTATGGCCCACTTCTCTACAGTACCAGCTGCTGCTTCATTGAATTTAGCCACTAATAGGCTCACGATTCGACTTTGATCGTTATGGACTAGTGCCAAGATCGAGTCCTAGACAAGCGGATCTAATTTAACAACCGGAACAGTAACAATGAAATGGCCCCTTCTCTAAGTGATTATATGAACAAATGCCGGAACAAAATATGTTATTGCTATGGGAGCATATTGCAATTACAGGATGTTCAGTACTGATTCTTATACTACTGTTCGGGAGGTCGATAAACTAATTCCTGTGGATGTTTATTTGCCTGGCTGTCCACCTAAACCCGGAAGCTGTTATAGATGCTATAGCAAAACTTCGTAGAAAATTTCTCGAGAAATCTATGAAGATAGAATTGGGTCTCGACAGGCGAATCGGTGTTTACTACCGCTCACAAGTTTCATGTTGGACAGTATTCATACTGGAAATTATGATAAAAGATTTCTTTATCAGTCTCATCTGCTTCGTCCCTACAGAGATCCTACTGAAACGGAAACCTTTCAAATGCAAAAGTTCAGGATCTTCTCACGAATTAGTAGATGAACAGAATTCTCCTTTGTACAGAATAACAAGTAGCGGTCAATCTTCATAAATTTAATTCTAAATGTGAAATGCTTATCAAATAAAAATGAAGAATACAAAAAAAAGATGCAGGGTCGTTTATACCTTGGCTAGTCAAGCATGGGGTAATTCATAGATCTTTGGGCTTTGATTACCAAGGAATAGAGACTTTACAAATAAAGCCCGCGGATTGGCATTCCATTGCTGTCATTTTATATGTATATGGTTACAACTATCTACGCTCCCAATGTGCATATGATGTAGCACCCGGTGGGTTGTTAGCTAGTGTGTATCATCTTACGAGAATAGAGTATGGTGTGGATCAGCCAGAAGAGGTATGCATCAAAGTATTTACCCCAAGGAGGGATCCGGGGAATTCAAATCTGTTTTTCTGGGTTTGGAAAAAGCGTGGATTTTCAAGAACGAAATCTTATGATATGCTGGGAATCTATTATAATAATCATCCACGCTTGAAGCAATATCTTAATGCCTGAGAAAGTTGGATAGAGTGGCCCCATGCAAAGATTATATTGCCCCCAATTTTTATGAAATACAAGATGCTCATTGAATGATAAAAAAACTTGTATACAAATTCAATTTCAGATATTTAAGTTCTGTTCGAGAGTTTTGTTTGTACTAGGGAATTTCGGATAGTATATAAAAGACAATTAAATTCATTGCAATTCTCGCATTTATTTGGGAAGATACTTATTTTGGATGAGACAGACCAAAACTAATAAGATATGAACCAAGCGGTTCTACTTTGTATTATTGCGCACGTTACTTAGGGTTCTAAAGAACTTAAAATTAAGAAATGGAATAGAAAAGAAAAATACAAAAGAAATAAAAGATTATCAATTTTTTTAATTGTATTTTATCTGTGAACTGAATCTGTCTATTTCAACTCTTCTAGATTCCTACTTTTGAGTTTTTCAAATCGCTAAGTTCACCAGCACAGATATAGAATAAAGTATTAACATTCTTTTGAAGGGAGGAATAAATAAAAAGAGAAATGGAATCTAATTCTTTTAGATAGTTTGTCTAATAAACTCTACCCATCTATAAAATAGATGAGTATCAGGCAGATGGATAAAAGAAGAAAATATACCAGCTATGATTTAGACTAGAAATCTATTATAAGTGACAGAATTCAGTTTCTAGGAATATTTTATCAATTCTGTTCTATTTTGTATCTTTCAATTTATAGAAGAAGCTCATACAAATGAATTATGTGCAGGAACCAGATTTGAACTGGTGACACGAGATTTTCAGTCCTCTGCTCTACCAGCTGAGCTATCCGACCATTCCCCCAATGTATCATCCTTATTTTATTAGATGACTGGGGTCTATGTCAATTAAAAGTATGAAGAAGATTACCAACTTTTTATCCATACGGGTACTGTAATTTTCTTGGATCTTCCAATAAGACGACTTTGTAAGTTTCCAGTCTGAGAAATGATATCCATTGTGAATTATTAAAATTAAAAGGCGATTCATTCCTTGTTCAAAAAGATGGTCATTTGTATGTGTATCATACAAGACTTGGCGTAATAAGATGAAAGGCGTTTCAGTCAGATCTGTTTGTAAAGAATAGAGTGAATGAGAAGGTGAGGAATTTGGAACCACTAACGAAATAGATATAGGAGAAATCGTTGGGATGTCAAATAGGCTTTTTGGGATAGAGGACTTGAACCCTCACGATTTTTTAAAGTCTGACGGATTTTCCTCTTACTAAAAATTTCATTGTGCCAGTATTGACATGTAGAACAGGACTCTATTTATTCTCGTCCGTTATTCTAATTCTTCAAAAGATCTATCGGACTATGGAGTCAAGATAATTTGATCAGCGAATACTCGACTCTTTCTTTATGTGGAATCGATTAACACCAACTCTTCTTTTTTTTCATAAAAAAAAGAATATATTTGAATATATTTTGGTAACGTTAATCATTTCATTTGATAAAGTATTCAATACCATATATACTTTCACACTTTATGAAAAAGATTCGTCGACCAAAAGCAGTCCAACTCCATTTTGTTAGACAGCTTCCATTGGTCTCTGCACCTATCCTTTTCTTTTCAACTTTTGTTTGTTTCGGAAAACCAGTTTGGCTCAGGATTGCCCATTTTATTAATTCCAGGGGTTTCTCTAGTTTGAAAGTTGTCATGGTAGGTTTCCATACCAAGGCTTAATCAATTAAGTCCGTAGCGTCTACCAATTTCATATATCCCCCTTTTTTAGATTAGGATATCATTGTGGTGTCCTTCCTCTTTTCTTTCATTTCTACTGGAACCATGGAATTCTGGTGAATGCAGTTCCTATCTCGAAAAAGTCATCTTTCTCTTTGATTTCTTACCTATCTTTTTTTTATAGGATATGTTGGTCCAATCAAATATGATTTTATCATTTATGGACCCGCAATTCAATATATATGGATATATACCACATATATATGTATATATCTTTCTCTTCCTGTCATTTTCCCCTTGCAATTTAGAATACTTGAACAGATGATTCTTTTTTTGTTTTTTAACACACCTTTACGAATGTCTCATTAGTTATATCTATTAAGCTAAGTATTCGACTCGAAATAAATTAAATAGAAATCTAAATCAAAACACAGAAGTGTAAGAAAAAATTTAAAATGACATTTAGTTCAAAATGAAAAAAGAAAGAGATTTGACTATCACTATCTAATTAGAATTCTGATAAAGAAATATAGGATTTATATAATGATATGAATTCTTATGTTATATAATATATTATATATTATCTTAATCCTTATTTGAAATTGGCTATTCTTTTCTAGATTCATATAGTATAGATTATGAATAACTAAGATTTTTAGGATTCCTATCTATAAAAAATTTCTGTTATGTAGGCCCGCTTAGCTCAGAGGTTAGAGCATCATTTGTAATGCGATGGTCATCAATTCGATTCGATAGCCATTTTCCCATTTTATTCCAAATTTTCCATGACTGAGACTTTGAAATCAAAGAATATTGAAAAAGTATTTCCCCCCTTTTTTCAAAAGTTATGAATTTTGAATTTATTAAGTTATAGGAATTTCTAATTATGTCAGGAAAAATATCTTTTTTCTATATAATAGAGAGGGCTTCGATATTTATCAATTCATCTCATTCTTCTTTTCATATTTTACTTTAGTAAACTTCGCTTCATTCAGTTTCAGTTTAGCTTAGGGTTGTTATTTTTATAAAATATAATTTTTTTTAATATTTATAAAATAGAAAATCAATATAAATAAGAATTCATTTATTATAAATTTAAGTCTTTATGTCACGTTATCGAGGACCTCGTTTCAAAAAAATACGCCGACTGGGGGCTTTACAGGATTAACAACAAAGGCGGCCCTAGACCCGGGTGATCTTGGAAACTTAATCAGCGTTCCGGGAGAAAAAAATCTCCAATATCGTATTCGTCTGATAAATATGTTCGTATCGCCAGAAAAGCCAAGGGCTCAACAGGTCAAGTTTTACTACAATTGCTTGAAATGCGTCTGGATAACATTCTTTTCGATTGGTATGGCTTCAACTATTCCCGCAGCCCGTCAGTGGTTAACACAGACATATTTACCTAGTTAATGGTCGTATAGTAGATATACCAAGTTATCGCTGCAAACCCCCAAGATGATTACAGCGAAGGATGGGCAAAATAAGAATACGATTCAAAATTCTATCCATTCATCTCCTCTTGAGAGATTGTCAAACCATTTGACCCTTCACCTATTTGAATATAAAGGATTAGTCAATCAAATAATAAATAATAAATGAATCGCTTTGAAAATAAATGAATTGCTAGTCGTAGAATGTTATTCTCGTTGAAAAACAATCCAGTCTTACAAAAATTTATAACCATCTTTGTTTATTAGATAACAAATTTAACAATATTTGGATAATAAATCAATCTGCAAAATTTGAGAAAGCTTTTGAACTTTAGATAGCATGACCATATGGTCAGCTCCAGCTATAGATATAACTTCTTGAGGAGGACTATTCTCAACTAAAATATCTCTGAATTTCTCTACCATCATAATCTTCATATATTATAAATACTCGTTTGACTGTACCATATTTCTTTTCTGTTGGTAAAGAATCTTTGGTCATTTCTTGAAAAAAAAAATCCATTTGGCCTTACCAACATTTTTGCCAATTCCAGGTCCTGCACATTAACTCATAATATTAGCACAAGCATAATATCTAGTTGCATTGTTAAATCATATGTTATTTAATGAAGTGTAACATAATGATAATAAGTTTCACCTTAATTAAAATATCAGGGTTTAAATTAATACGAATAAATGAGAAATCACTATTGATTATCTTTTAAGAAATTGTCAAATAAGAAACTATAAATTAGCTATCATTGAATAGTTACATATATAATTAAGTTTTCTTATATGAATGACATCAATATTCATATATTTTTTAGTGGTCATATTATATACTCTCCTCGTCTCAATTTAAGTGATTATCTAGTAAAAATTTATTTTTTCATTATAAGTGATGGTTTCATTTACCAATGTAACTTTTTACATTGAAGTTTATATTGTCTCTTAATATTCTTTTTTATATTGGTTGATATCCTTTCTCCCTCCTTAAAAATTGTACAATCAATAATTTTCTTAATAAAATACTTTTCTTCTAAACGATCAAATAAATTAAGACGGAGGGAATATTATTTTAGAACTTAATTGAATTTATTTTTAATTAAAGTTTAAGAAAATCCTAATAGAAAACGTAATACATTACTAGTGCCCAATAGCCGGCATTTGTCGGACAACTAATCTAGTACTTAGTATTAATACAAAGCTAAATATCTAATTTGTTATGATTAGAAGTAGTAAAAAAAAACATTATCCATCAAATATTGATATTAAGCCTATTATATAATCATGAGTGTTTGATAAAACCACAATTAAAAAATTTAGTAAGTTTTAATTAACATCAATCAATGTAGCCTAAAGATTTATCAAAGGCCAGATATCACTAAATGTTTCCTTATCAATCAATTTGCTACTCCTTATTCTATTTGGTAATATCAACATGATTTGGCTACTAGTAGGCAAAACTTACATAAAAATACTAAAAGTTAATTATGTACCATCTATATGTTGTTATATTTTAAATATAATAATAATAATTCTGGGGGATAACGATGACAACGAGGACAAAAATAAAATATCCAATAGCACCATTGTCATGGAGAACTATTTGTAGGATTAATTTACAAATAAGACAAATTTATAATGAGTACAATTTATTCTTTTTTTTTAATAATTAAAAATATAATAATTTCCAACCCCCTTCCCCTACATGAAATTCGAACCTTGACCTCATGGATCAAGAAATACTAGCTCAACCGCTAGACCATTCGATTATCTCAATCGATTATCTCAAGTATAACTTATTCTTATGTTCCACATTTGTTATCACATTCCCCATCCACGAGTAAATTCTCTCTCGCTAAATGATTCATGAACACATACCTTGTGCGAAAAAATATTTAAAGAATACACAAAACATCACATTCGTTCATAAAGAAATGTTTCTCATTCCAATAAATATGTGTTTAAAAAAACAAAAATAACGAGAAATAATATCCATATACAAGGCACATAACAAGTTACTAGTCACAATGAAATATACCTACTCAATGCTCAACCAACTGAAACAAGAAGCTCGAGATAGCAAGCAGTTAACCAACAAGTAATATAAAGACAATGGCAAGGGTGAGTCAGCTGATTGATAAGAGAAAAAAGAAAATAATTCTTAAATTAAGAAATAACTCCAAGTAGTACAATGTCACTCTTCTCTCAACAAGAGACTGTTTTCTGCTCTTAAAACAGAAGGTTGTAGCTACAAGGAGCTAATAGCTGATACAAAGCATATTTTACAGACCATCTCCACAACAACAAAAATATGAAGTGAAGAGGGCTTAAGGTATGCTAAGAATTACATCTTAATGATACAACAGGAAATTGCAGGTCTGAGAGAGATTACGCATGGAGCCCCATCAACTTTTTGGCAAAAGTATCTACTGCATAACTCAGAGTTAACTGTATAATTAGATCTATTGAAGGACTTTGTTCAGTCATAAATCATAAGATTGGTTCACATGTCAAAGTCGGACACAAATCTATCTTTTAACATATCCTTACCAGATAGATGCGTTGTGTGGAGGATAATTTCCAAACTACTGGAGCAGACTTCAGCATGGTCATTATTGAATTCCAGAATCAGAAGAACCCTGGCTTACTCGGGTTTTCACCTGATAAACCTGTTTCACTTTCTTCTCATATCCAGCAGTGGATGAAGATGCTCCTCCCTTCTCATATCCGAAAGATATGGAATTATCTCGTCGCTTTGGTTTCTTACCCAAAGTAGCTGCAGGTCTACTTATCCAGTTCTTAGGAGGCTGGGGAAGTGGGCTTGTGTTTTGCATGTATTGATTGTGCATATTTGAAGGCTGTCCAGTATTTAGAATCCTCGGAGGGGCTGAGACAAAAGACTGTTCTCTAACCCCACCATTAATAGTCAAACGTGACATCTCCTTCTCCACAATGTGGTGTTGTTCTTTATATTGCTGGTTTGGTGGTCCTTCATATGACAGCCTAACTTGGGTTCTATATTGTCTGCTGCCTTGCATCTCAACTAGATGAGGAGGATGTCTTGGACCACTGATCATTCCTCGATAATCATAGGGCACGGCAGAATAATTGGAATTATCAGAGCCCCTTCCATATCCAGATGGTGCCACTGGCCTTGGTCTATGTATGACATGATTGCTAAAGGAATTTCGATAAGTCATTTGCCCATATTCTCCCCTCCCATAAACAGATGGTCCAGCTGGCCTTGGCCTATTTACAAGATGGTTTGGTCTATTTACAACATGATTCCCTGGGAATCCTTGTTGAGTCTTCTGAAGGGGAACTCCTGAATGATGATGATTAATATTCAAATTGTTCGTAATGAGTCGGCGGGCTGCTTCTCCGAGTTTCTGGCCGGAAATTGCTTCTGGTATCTCCGGCCTGGCCAAACAAGTACATTGATATGAAGCTTTTGATATTCAGCTAAATAAATCGACCAAAAAAGCTAGTATCACACTAGGTATACAATGTTATAATACATCAAAATTTATCTATTAGCGTCATAATCGAATTATTATTATAATGTTATACCATCGATGTTTTAGGGAAATGCACACAAAGAAAGCTATATTCTTCCTAATTTGGCGGTGGAGCTACCATAGAACAATAATTTCATAGTGGCAGGGACAAGAAAAAAACATCATCAGGAGGGACAATTGGAATAAATTGTCTTGAAGTAGAATGTCATTAGATTTATAACAAGAGAAAATGCTAGGATGTCATTTAAAAATTATTAGAGGGAGTATTATAATATAATATAAATATTTGGGTTTAAAAAACAACCGCGACAAAGGATAAGTGGCATAAAACCAAAAGGAATCCTGAGTGCATTGAATGATGCCTTAATCAGAAATATGGGCTTTCTAGAATGATTTGAGCCATGGGGTAACTAAGAATTACCAGTCCCAGCAGGAAAGAGGAAAATAATAGATAACAAATCAACTGTGTAAAACATGAGCCACCATCATGAGCGTGTTTACTTTACCTCTCTCTTGCCAGCTGACGTCGAGCAGAAGTATCTTCATGCCAAAGAATTGGGGAGGGTTTTATGTCGGTGGGTCTCAAAATCTGTGAAAAATGGCAGATTCAGTAAAACTCATATGAACAACAAAATGGGAGAATTAACAATTAAGATACATTTAAGAAAGAAACAGTAAAAGAAAACAAGGGCATATAACAGTTGCAGCTTTTTGGCACTGACTCAAATTTGGCAATATATGTAACCATCATATACAGACGGGGTTGTGTGTGAAATCGAAGAGTATATATATGGTGTGAATCATACTCAGCAATCCATGCACTTACTAATTGTTGATGCCATCGGGCTATATCTGAAGCAACAAATTAGCAAGCACACTGTTACTTATCATCATGTTCCAGATGATGAAGGCTATAAAGAACCAACATCAAAGAGCTGCACCCTAGCACTAATAAAAAGGAATGGATACAACACATGTTCATACTGTACTACATTACTGCAGAGTTCAGCAAATTTGGTATGGATACTTGGCAAACAAAAACATTAAAAATTCAAAACAATGGTACCTTCTTTGGTATTGATACTCCATTTGGTGGCTTTGGAACGTGCTTATGAGGAGGTGGATTCAAAAAAGTAATGTTTCTGCTTAAGAATAACCAAAAGAATAATAGTTACCATATAAAAAAACAAAAAACAAAAGTGTTTTAGAAGAGAAACCTACAAAGTTTGGTTTTTTGTGATAGCCTGCAATCCAGCAAATGGTGAAGGCACTGTTTCTAGAAGAGCATTCCTCTTACTTAACCACATGAATCCGTTCATTCTGCCACTGCAGGAGCATCGAGAAGACTATTTTTAAATACTGAAAAAGAATTGCTCAAATTAAGTAACTTCGTAACATTAAACATCACCTACCTAGCATTCGGATCAATCTTTTCAGGTATTTGTTCATTAGGAGGCACATGACTATAACGGTGATAGTATGCAGTTATATAGGGAGCCAATGAATGAAGAGGATGCACATAGAGAAGATCAAACATCACACTATTTCGGTTTATCTCCTCCTCCGTCAATACAAAACAAAATAAACAGCTAGGAACAAAAATTTTAACACAGTATGCTTCTTCTACTTGCAGTGACTGGAAATATGAAACATTCATTCAAATAGATTTGTCACCTAAATAATGGCTAGAGTTGAATAATACTAATCAACTTGATCACAAACACAAAACCCATAGGTATGTGCTACTATACTTTTTTGAGACACAAATGGAAAATGAAAGACTGTTAAAAGAATAATGGTCATTATTAAGGGAAGGAATATATCTGATCTATAGCAGAACACATTTCCAAAGTTTTAGCACCATAGCACAGAGACTTGATGCTAATTAAATCGATTCCCACAACAGACTTGTTTTAACACTATATATAGTCCATTATGGAATACGTGTAGTCAATTATTTAATTTGGTAAAGAGTAAACAGCAAAATGAATACAAGTAACCCAGCGCATGACAAGTCTAAGGGAACAACCATAATGTTATATACAATAGAAAGGGGGATTCCTGTTTAGTTGGGATGAAATCAAATGCAGAGAGGGAGTAGGGGGGGAGAGGTTGGGAGAGATAAAAATCAAACTGAAGTAAAAGAACGACTAGGGGGTTGATATGTTTCTGGTCAAAGAAAAGTTATACATCCAAGTTGAGTAGTTATGTAGCTTGTAAATTAGGATGTAGAGGGGAGCTAGGTCTTCTTCTTTGCTTTAATCAACAGAAGGTAGTTGCCTGAGAGCTAATAAGTGATCAGCATCAACGAAAGTAACTTGCAGGTTCATGTTATTTATGGAAAAGGAATTTGCCAGACACGCTATTACTGATCTTTTTTTTAAGGCATAAATATCATGCACACAGATGAGATTTGAGCCCGGGACCTTTCGAGGGAAAGAGTACCTCCTAGGTAGGTCATATTCAATTCTCAGTATTCCAGTTTGCTCAACTACCCAACACCCCGTGGAAAAAAGAAATAAACATATAGAAAACCCCTTTTATCAAAATGGAACATTCAATCAACATCAACCCGAGACATGCCAAATTTTTTAAGTCAGCAGTTTCAATGCATTAAATTAGCCCATTTATCTGCTCCAAAAATATCAAATTAGAAAGAAAATGTAGCTCATAGTTTTTGTTCAACTGATTAGTAACATTTTAGCCTTCTCTTGTGCACTCATTTCCCTCTGAAAGCATATAGAGACTGCTCTAACTATTGTTTGTTCTCACTTACTATCAGCAGACTATTTTTCACCATGCAACCTCTAAAATCAACTACCACAAAGTATGTTCTGTGTTTTAAGCTACTGCTCTAGGACGACTGAAAACTTCCCAAATGAGATCCACCAAATAGTGACATTCTTTTGGGGAAAAATTATGTCATTGCAGCCTAAAAATTTCTAACGACTACTCCCACCAATTCTTAGAAGATGAAATCTTGACTTTGTGTCATCAACGCATGCGAGATATATTTATTATTGTATATTACGTTTGACATAAATGACAAAAAAGATAAAGGTGACGACTTCACCATCCTCCATACCGTCAACGTGCCTTCTAGCTTCTTTGTCTCGGCAAGCAGTTTCTTCTCATCAATGAATGGCAAAAGGGCAATAGCCTGTGACATAATGTATCTATGTCAAGAGTAACATAAAGTTTCGAAACAAAAAATGACATTAGACGCTAAACAAAAGATATTTTAAGTACAACGTCAAATTACCTGCCACGCAAAGCGCTTCCCGTTCATGTCGATTTTGAAATCTGTAGTGTTAAAATAAATTTATATAGGGGAATACAATATGATTATGTGATATAAATGGTAAAAGATAACATGGTTCGTACCAGGTGGATAATAATCTTTAATAGGTGATGACTCATCAGTCATCAGACTTCTGTAACATACAGGAAGTGCCTCCGAACTACAAAATATCAATGTTATACAAAACTACGGTGTGATAAAGCTGTATCTCTTGCATAAAAATTAGTAACAGCTCGTTGATGACCTTGCTGCTGGTAGAACTCCCAAGAGCTGGTCAAACGGTTTAAATGGCTCTCCAAGAAAAAATGTTATCTCCAAATCCACTAGGTCTTTAAGATCAGATGCAAATGGAGCATAATGGTATGGATAGTACCTAATACACCAGCAGATGAGAAAGTAACTAGATCTCAGAAGATGACAAATATATATTTATAAAAAAATACAAATGACCTTCATGCAATTAATGAATCAGGGAAAAATCATAACATTTAAATAAAAGTTGCTCAAATATAAAGAAGGGTGTTAGCAGAGAGGGTTGAGGTTTCCTCAAAGGTTCACCCATCCTCAGTGCTGAAGCCTGTTATTGCTCTTAATGAGTTTTCTGGCTCCTCTATACATGCAAACAATTTGTGTGCGTGTGTGCATAGGGAGCTTCATATTTAAGAAGTAGGTTCTCGAGAGAATATAAATTCTGAAAACCGCCTAACAGAACCAACCATTGCCAAGAGCAGACACCTTGATAGTAGTATCGGCAGACCCAACATAAGCCTTCCACATATTTTTGTACCTGCAGAGACAATTTACATTAGGGATTCCTTTTAAATTGTTTGAGAACATCTAATAGATCCAGTAAAGAATTCTTTCCAACACCTCGGTTCCGATTCCCACACACTAAACTGCAGGACCTGGGAAACCGGAAGTTATCTTTCATTAAACTATAGCCGTTAACGATGAGACTAATACTGATCTAGAATCATATCTATCAAGTTGATAGATTCAGAAAGATGAGCCCAGTATGAACATTTACAGGAGTTGTATGCCTTTTGAGGCAGCATTAGTCCATGAGAGAATGACAAAATGACATACAAGACGATAAGTCATTTAGAAGGAAGAAACCCCATGAGAATCTTTGAAAGGGGAGCAGAGTTGTTATGGAGGAATATTTGATAAACATGAGGCAGGAGAGCTCAAAAAAAGACCACATCGATACAGGTTACACTTTATAGAAAATGACAGATAGTCATTAAGTAACAACCCACTATTATATTCTCAAAAACCATATTCTAACAAAATGGGTAACTAAGAGAAACCACAGCCATGTCCGTGCACAATAAGGGTTAAGGAAGCACATAATATACACAAACAAACCCCACTACATCTCAAGAAAGTTTGTGGCCAACCATTGGAGCAATGTACGTATAACAGCTATGATATCTTGGCTCGAGAATTTCAGGTAAAAATTTATGGGCCACACAAATATGAAGCAGTGAGACTAGAACAAAATTAAAACACTGAAGTTTCTGAAATATATAACTTACTACATCTCCTTTCACTTCTGCGATCGCATTTGAAGTTGAAACACCAAATTTCTCACAATAATATCTTTCCTTGTATCCAGGCTCCCCTAACCGAATCTGATGAGCGAAAGGTTGCAATCATTATAATGGATTATAAAACATCAGGAGCCATAGCACAAAGATGGAACAAAAATAATACTACTCAGATAGCAGTCAGGGTAAAACATCAATTACAATACAATATTTATACGAAATGATACATCAACAAATACAGCCATCAACGTTATAGTTATATGAGGATAAATTAAAATGAGTTCCAAATTAAAGAAAACCATTAGGACAACTTGCTCATCTAACAAGGAAACAGAAATAGCCTACCCCACTTACTGCGATAAGTCTTGGTTTAACAATGAAACGGATGAAATCTCAGTAACAATCATGGAATTTAATAAATTGCAAAATATAGTCACATCCTACAATCATAAGGTGAAAAACCTTGTCTATGGGAGGTGCTTGTGGCTCTCCATCATCTTCCCGTCTTGCTTTACGTGTCTTATCTTCATTATTCTCAAATGCCTGCATCAAGGAGCAACTGCAATTATTCTTACCCCTATGCTGAATAAAGCTCAGTTGTCAAGTTCGGGTTCAAAAGAGTATACCTAATACGACTCCACGATAATTGAATGGCTAATTTGACTTTTAAAGTTCAGCTTACAAAGAATAGACCTGATACCACTCCTCTTAAATTGGATGGCTTATGTGATCAATTCAAGTAAACTTTTTTCTAAAGTAAAATGTTTTACAGAGACACTACAATGTTTCCAAGACAGTTGCCACATGTGGAAGCATTTGAGATGCAGTTTATCAATGCCTTCATGATTTATCTATTGCTAGCTGAGATTATGACATGAAGAGAAAAAACATAAGACATCTCATTATATAAAAGTTATATAGTGGTATTATAATTCATCAGTTGATGCCAGCTAGCAAGGATATATTGTGTTGTTAATTCACCCAGGAACACACATGCTTCTTATATATTTAGAGCTAAAAAATCATTAAAAACTCCCAAAGTCCCACCTGTCCTTTTTCGTCATTTTAGGAATTAAATTTTAGTTGGATGCAAAACCAGTTTATCGATTTTTCACCACATAATATGAGAAAATCAACATTGCCATTTATGTTGGCAATGAAGAAAGAGGAAAGCAAAATGACGATTTGAAGAAAGAAAATATTATTTTATAATGGATGAAGAGCCTATAGGTACTACACAGATATGAATACTCCAAATCAAAGAACCTAAAAAATTGAGTTCCTCATATGGATATTCATGAGCTAAGTTTAGGTATTTTCTTGCTTTAGACTACCTAAAATGAGTAAGCTGATGCCAATGCTCATACCTAGCCAAAATATATTGTTTCTGAGGCATTAGCTCAGTAACTAGGAGTAAGTAGTGGATGTGTTATGCCTATATGCCAAAAGTTAATAAACAATACCAATCATCATAGACAAATCAGCTATGACCCACAAAATGGATAACCTGCATGCTGCAAGAACATATTGAGGGCATTATACATAGACTTGGCAACCAATATGATTTGAGATCTATTCTCAACTCATGCAGAAGTCCTCATAAATAACTCCAAGAGCATTCACATCAGTTTACCAAAAACACAATTTTTAAATCTACTCCCCGTCTTTACTTTTATCATTTTAGAAACTCCTTCTTCACTCTTGTCCAGAACCGAACTTCCTATTTTACAGTTTTAAGATCATTAAATTTCAAATTTTATGCATATTGATGTAAAGGAGGAAAAGAAAGGTGAAAGAGAATGTGAATATAAAATAGATGAGTTAAATGTTCTACTATTAAAGAACATTAGGAGAACATTAGGAGTAAGTTGGGAAAATAGTTGAGAACTTGAAATGAGATAGGGAATCTGATTTTTTGTATTTAGTCACACTTACAACTTCTTAAAATAAGATGAAGTAATATAGTAATTCTGATGGGAATGGTCTAACAACCGATCATTTATATGCACCAATTACACTAAGTAAAAGCAGACAGCATACTTCTAACAATTAGAAACACTAATATATATCAAAGAAAGACAGGGACATTTATAATCCCAATTAATCAACACATGTTACATTAGACTATGCACATGTAACTGTGGCAGCGACCATAAATTACAATAAAAACGAAATGAGATCTCCCTTCATCTGGCATTAAGTTTGCTACACCACTGACATTTCCTTTATTTACTCTTAACGTCCATATTAGTATTGACAAATATTGAAGGAGGAAATATTAAGCTACCTGCTGTATCCTAGCACGCTTTTGAAATATTTGATCTTCATGGACTGCAACTGCCTGAATGAAGTGTTCCACTCTATCCATGAAAACCTAAAATCACAACAGAAAAAATTAGATATGGATACGGGACAGCTAAAAATTAAAGGGCATGGACATCAATTCATGAAATAACAACTGCTAGAATAATTCATATGAAGTATTACTCTGGCATCTTTATATATACAGGAAATATCAAATTAAAAGCTTTTAAACAGTTAGCATCAATTAGAAACTAAATAACTATATAGCCTAAGAGAGAAGAACTCAGTCTGTGATGCCTTCAAATATTATACTTACCTCCCCAGCATCTGTAAGATAACCACCCATTGCTTTAAATTCTCTTCTATAAATAGACATGAGAAGAGTTATAGCACCCTACACGGGAAAAGTGTGTTTCAGTGAAAAAAAAAATATGAAATAAGATGTACTCAATCAATTAAAAGAATCGGCATGAAATACTCGTGTTTGAAATGGTAATGTAGTCAACAGGTTAATAGCAGATGGAAATCATTATGAGAAACATATGGAATATATACATTAAGAGGGAGAGGATTTCTATTTTTACTGTATAAAAATTAGCATTCTGGCACAAACCTCCCGTATTTCCAGAGTAGGCATATGCGGAAGAAAGTCATTCCCCACAAAGAAACACAAAAAGACAAAATCATCTATCACCCTCTCAAAGTCTATCTCGAATGGAGGGCTCAGAATATGCAAATCATATTCCAAATACTCGCGCAACACCCAGATGTTGAGAAACTGAAAAATTCAAAAAAGGAAATAGTAAACTATGAGAAACCAAATAGGCAAGAATATCCAAGAAGAAAAAACTAATGCCAACAGTCGCATCTTCAAACCTGATATTTCTTCTTCTGAACTGGAATACTGTTTACCAACTCTCCGTTTGCATCTTTTGTTGGCTCTCCACTGCAATCAGCGGCCAGATGACCACTCTGACCACATTGAAAACACTTCTCCTGCTGCCCAGGTGGAGTAATAACCTACACAGTGATATTTATCTTTTGTAATGAAGTACTAAAAGAACATAAGAAGATACTAGGATTTCACTAAAGTATTAAATACTGACCTCCCTCAAAATTGAAAAATGGATTTCATGAGTAGCCAGAGACAACATAATAAGATCCGCATCCAGCAAAAACCCAAAAGTCACTACCAGAACACAGTGCAGAGACCAAACTAAATGTTTTTATGCCAATGAGAAACTTAAAATGATTAACAGTCTCCACTATGATTAACAGTCTCCACTCACCAGCCCATATAAGCAGTGCCGTGTGTTTGGATCAAATCCAGGAAGGTTCCGTTGCAAACGAATGTAAGACATGATTTTGTGCTCTCCCTCACCAGGAACATTTGCATCAGAAAGAATCACCTTCAATTAATCACCCAGTACCATAAGTTATCGAGTAAAAAGCACATTAAATACTAGCGATCAAATACCTGATTCTGTCTTGAACCAGATATATTACACAATCAGATAAATGAATATATATACATGCCCATATGAAGGAGTGCATGTTCAAACAAATGTCTGTATGACTGTATCAGACCTTTGTAAATTGCCACCCAGGATTATGGTTCAGTCTTAACTGTGCATAATACTGAAGAGCAGTAGAAAGCACTGCCATGAATTGAGTTCCAGGAGTGATGACATTCCAATCAGATGTCTCAGGTTTTTCATTTGCCAACAGGTTTGCAGTCTCAACCTCAAACTCTTCCCTTAACCTTCTTTCCTCAGCTTGCTGACAAAAGAAGAAGAAGGTGAATTTCACTTTACAACTCTCAAATAGAGAGAGGATCTCTTACCGCTTCAGCAGCATCTTTAGCAGCCCTAAACCGACGTGTTCGTTGCTGGTTCATTTTAGCTCTAGGTGCGACCCCATCTAAAAATCGAAACATCAATTAAGCCCACAAGAAAACCATTTTGTAGAGAGAATTCAAGTGTTACCGCTTACCAATTGCCATATAAAGTATCTTCCTTGGCCGGACCATTGTGAATAAATGGTCAATGTAGTCAAATATCAATTTGAAAACATCATCATATGTGGCTGGTGCAGGCTGCATTACAAATACAAAAACACACATGAGCTTCATCTTTCTGCATGTAATACATGTCCACATAGAAGACTGAAAAAAAAACAATTCTTAAAAGAAAATAAGACAGAAAAATAGAAGGATATACAAAGAGCTACATAATTTGCAATTTGACTGCATTTTCTTAGCAAGTTTACTGCTCTTCTCTGAATCCGTTTTTGTGTATGATAAGTTAAAAGTAGACAGCTAAAAGGGTTAACCCACTTCATAATTATATTTTTTACAACAATATGAATAAGAGGTGCAATATTTCATTCAAAATGAAACAGAAACAGAGAGCGTAGTACTTAGTTTTCTGTGGTACTAAAACTTGGAAAGATTAGTATAGCGGAATTTATTTGCAGGAAACATAAGGACCACGATTCTTAGTTTCAATTGAAGCAAAGTACAAAACTGGAAAGTAATCAACTAAATAAAGAAAGAACTTGGTTCATTTAAACTATAACAACAGGCATATGTTTAACAAGTTGTGACTTATCTGTGTTAGTATGTTGATTTCATAGTCGCATAAACATTTATAAATAAATAAAGCCATAAAACCACGTCCACTAATCACAAGGAATTTTGTTGGGGGGGCACAAGCGGTGGACAGCTCAACTCAGTGAACACTTAATTCATAAATTCAGTTGTCTTACTAATTGGAAATTTACCATCAGAAGCAGACATATGAATAAAGGAATTAAACATTAAGAAACACTGGATAACTGGAATATCTGAATAGCTTTCTATGGCCAATTTTATGTAAAGAGGCATTGCAGACACATGACAATCTTCTTGGGACAGAAAAAAAAAAGATGGAAACTTTATGGTCTAAAATGATGAGGTCTCGGGATATTACTCATAACGAGTCCTTCCAAAAACACTACATACACATAAAAAAAATGAATTGAAATTAAAAAAGTGAAGCAGAAACATATACAAAAATACCAAAAAGGATCATCTGCACTCCTTGTAGCCTTGCCTCTCATTAAGCCTCCTTCTATAACATTATACATCATGCTTTGGCCGGTTACTTTATAACTACCAATCATTTCACAATGCGCGGAAGTACAGCAATTAAAGCAAGGAGGCACAATAGGCAGGCTGAAGCCTATCAGCAAAATACTATACCCACATAGAAAAAAGTAATAAAATGAATTGAAAATTAAAAAAGTGAAGCAGAAACATGACAATCATTTTGGGACATGATGAGAAATTTATTATTACCCTTCCTTCAGGGTGAAAACAAGGGTGAATAATTCCATTCATGTCAAGGTACAAGTTATCAAATTCCATCCCATTAGGGTTTGGTTTGGACACATCAATTATTCCCTCCTCCTCCTCCTCTTCTAGTACCTCGGCGATCGCCATCGGGTAGCGATCCCCGAGCCACCGATAAAACGCCGGAACTCCCATAATTCAGTACCAACTGCTGCTGCTGTTTCCAGATATTTTCTTGTGTTACAACTGAAATCAGGATGTTAGAGTCAACAATAAACATGATGTTAGACCATCACTTAAATTTCGCACTTTCTCTCTGTCTGCGTAGCGCGAGCTGTTATCTGTAGCGATAAAATGAGCGAGGGGCGAAATTCTTATTTTTCTGCGAATTTACGATTGATTGTATAAAAAGCAATAATTTTCGCATTCAGCATTGGAAACAAGCGAGGTACCATTAACTGTACCCAACAAGCGAATTAAACATCTTAAAAACTCCTGGTCGGTCGTTTATTATTAAGCAAGCATTTGATTTATTAAACGTTTGAGTATGAAGGCGACAGAAAAATTCTTCTTTCGCTTCCTGGCTTGTAAACGTAAATTGGTAGTTTGTCATGGTAGGAAGTGGCTGAGCTAAAAATGACTGGAAGTGAATCGTAAGTTGAATAATGTTATCGTATTTAGCAGCAAATTAAAAAATGACTTAAAGTGAATCATAAGTTGAATAATGTTATCATATTTAAACACAGTGCATATTTGAGAAATATTAGCACAAATTTGAAATACACAACATTAATTATTAATTATTGAAATTATCAAATTAATTATTAACAATTATCAACATTAAAACTATTATAAAAAATAAAATTATGAAAATTAAAAATTATTAACATTAGAAATTATAATTAATATTACAATTCATAATTAGTATTGTAGTCTTGATATAAGTAGCGGTGAAATGATTACGTGGTTATAGCGAAATAGATAATTGACGTTGGTATATAAGCATGAAGAGAATTCATTTGTTGGTATCACAAACGTGTGGCTGAACCAAACTTGTTTTAAAAGCGTCGTTTGGAAAAATCGGATCGATGTAATTTAAAATTTACCGATATCTCATTCTTCCAAATTTCACCAATATTTCATATTTTACCATTTTTGACCAATATTTATATTCAAGTAATGTTACCAGATTTTTCATATTTTATATCATGTCTAAATTAGCAATATTTTTTATAATATTAGCAATATAATATAAAATTTTATCATATTTCATAATTTCATCATAATTTTATCATAATCTCGTATTTCATTGTTTAATCATAATTTCATAATATTTCATAATTTTTATTGTTTATAACCTAAAAATTTCACCAATAATTTCATAATTTTATAATTTCATATTTCATAATCTAAAATTTCATAATTTCATAATAATTTCATAATTTCATAATATTTCATAATTTTATAATTTCATATTTCATAATAATTTCTTAATTTCATAATATTTCATAATTTTATTGTTTAATCATAATTTTTAATCATAATCTCATATTTATTGTTTAATCATATTTTTATAATTGTTCGATATGTCATTGTTACTACGATTTCGTAATCTAAAATTAACCATATTTTATAATATTAACATATTTTATCATAACCTAAATTTTATCATATTTCATAATTTTCATCATAATTTTATCATAATCTCATATTTCATTGTTTAATCATAATTTGACATATTCTTAATTTTATCATAATTTGACCATATCTATTATATTTCATAAATTCATGTGTCAATAATTTCCAAATATAATTCTAGAATTGATACTATTAAATACACAATTCATTACATTTTCTCTCCAATTTAATACCACGATTCATTCTCGTTACACTTTAATAAATGCGCTTATTGTCTTGTAATCATTGCTTGGGCCCTTGTTGCATGAAGCTATAAAATAAACCGGTTGTCATACTTGAACAAATCTTTGAATCGCTTGTTTCTTAGTGGCATGCTATTAGGTTGTTTGTTTGGACATAAGCGAAGTCGATCATCTTTATTACTGATAAGCGAATTTTTTGTGTGTTTGTTCGATCTTAGTATGGTATTAGCTTATTTGTTTATATGTAAATACAATGCAAATTGAATACATAAGCTACTTAAATAAAATTAATTACATAAGAGAATGACTTAAATAAAATTAATTAAATGAGAAATATATTAAATAATTTATTACATAAGAATGAATTAAATATATCTACATGCAGAATGAAATAAATAACTAATTACATAAAAATAAAATGATGTTAGTACATAGGAATGAATTAAATAGTAATTCCATAAGAAGAAATTAAATAATTAATTACATTAGAAATAAATTGAGCATAATTGAGAAATATTAACAGCAATTGAAATATTAACAATAATTTAACAATTAAATATCTCAATTAATACATATAATTTCAATAATTTCATAATATTTAAGACATAATCTCAATTCAACATGAAAAAAGTTTATTAACATAACTAATTTTTGAAATATTTAGACATAATGAGTTAATAACAATTTCAAAAATCAATTTTGGAATTAATAATAATTTGATAATTAATACATAATTTCATAAATCAAACCTAACAAATAATTGTCGTCTTTGTTGTCTAATAATCGTCTCACAATTGACTTTGTTTTAAGCAATCGTAGCTCAATTAGGTTGTTTACTAACAACCATGACTCTAATTAAACGTGCGCTAACAATCGTGGATCGATTAAGCTAGTATTATCATTTTTATGTAATTAATTATTAATCTTAACTACGTAATTAATTATTTAATTCATTAACATGTAATTAAATATTTAATTGCCTTATGTAATTAATTCATTCTTATGCAATTAATTATTTAATATTTCTTATATGTATTACTTAATTCGTTCTTATGTAATTAAATATTTAATTACTTATATGTAATTAATTCATTCTTATGCAAATTAATTATTTAATATTTCTTATATACTTAATTATTTAATTCATTCTTAATGTAATTAAATATTTAATTATCTTATGTTATTAATTTATTTTATTCATTCTTATGTAATTAATTATTTAATATTTATGTAATTAATTATTTAAGTATTTTAACATGTAATTAATTATTTAATTCATTAACTTGTGTTTCGTAAAGCAAGTTAATATCGTCGCTTTATTATCCCAACAAACACAAAGTAAATTCTTTGTGTGTAATAAGCGTGTAATCAGGCTCATTTTATTGTATAATAAGCGCTTAATCAATTTGGTTGTATATTTATAAGCAATTAGGTGGTTATTTATAAGCATTGGAAAAATTCGACTTTGTTACCACAACCAGCAATGGGCGTAATTGACATTCTACTTAATAGCGTATTGCATAGTAAAGCATGTAACCAGCGTAGAGAGAATAATTGACTTGTTCAAAAAGGGTAAAATAATTAGATTTGGCGTTCGCGTGTTCTTGTTTTGGTGTGTATATTGTTGCCCGTAACCTTTAACCGCGTCAAATAATAATCACTTTGCTGCTTATGATATGGTGTTATTCGGGATATCTCTTTTTCATATTATCATTTTATCTTCATTTTCACAAAATATATTTTTTGAATTTCAAAAAAATTATAATATTCCTATTACAATTAATGAAAATTATATAAAAAATTCAAATTTGTTTGGTGTCAAATAATACAAATCTAGTCTCTATTTATAGATCTCGAAAAATGAAAAATAATGGTATATTTTTTTAATTTTTATTTTGATTAATTATTGTTTGATTTCAAAAATAAGAGGGAAAAAATAAACGCAATAGCAAAAGGTGACATGTGCTGCAGGCTGCTTGACCCATTTTTGTTTTGTTTAGTTTATTCTCGGATAGGTTTTGCAAGAGAGTGTCAAAAATGCCAGCACCGGATCAAATATGGATCTCGGTCGCGGGTGTTAGGGTGATCTTCGGTGGTTTTGGTGTGTGAAATGATGCTTAACGGCCAGCTGGTGATCCGTGTGTGGGTGGTATTATCGGTGTTAAAATAAGCGAATGTTAATTAACGATACCGACTTTTTGATCGCGTCGCAGTGCTTCTTTTTGGTATTTGAGCGAGAAGCGCCGAGGGCCGTTAATATAATAGTTTTCACACTTTTTAAGAAATAAGATGTTGCCGTTAGCGTCATTTGTCTGGAAGAATCGAATGCTCTACTCCGATTCGATAGTACTCCGTAATTGCTTATGAGATATACTTTATGACTTTTTGGATTGTTGTATGAAAAATATGTTTATTATCATGAACTTTTTTTATAAAATAGAAAAATCGATCGAACCCGGCTAAGCTTAAAAGCCCGACATGAACCGAATTAATTTTCAACCGATATGGTTGATGTATTTAAAATCGAAAAAATCGGTTTTATAAAATGGGAAAAACATGCCAGGCCTTCAAGCATTCTACCCTACTTGTGCACTCACCAAAAAAACATGCTTATATGAATAATGTATACCTCCCCCCACGCAAGAACATGCATGCTAAAGTAATAAAAGTCAAGAGAATTTATATTCAGAATAATGCTTTACAGGGAGTAAGAAGATAAGATGAAGAACAAGGTCTTCATTCTGCATTATCGAAATTACAAGTGAAATGATTTGAGTTTGAAATACTATTCTTGTGTCAGTAAATGGGAAACTTGGCCTTGGTTCTCTCGAACACTTGCTCTGCAATTATCGCCCCTTTACCATCAGCTTTTTTAATCTCCAAGTTCGCCTTCTGATAGAATCCAGTGCCTCTAAGTGCATCTGCGATAAAGTCATCGAAGCCAATAGCTATAGCTGCTTCAGCTTTGGCTCCATAAACAATCTCTGCACAAGTCATAGCAGGAGGTACATGATTGAACAGTTCAATGAATGAAAAAGTGAAGGATTGATGATCGTGCCTTAATTCTTGAAAGATGGATGGCCCCAAAGCACATGGGACATGGTTCACAAGAGGCATATATCTCGCAGTCCGACAGTTCAATTTTCTTAAGCTTCTTACAAGCCTGAAAAATGTCCATGTTTGCATGAAACAGAGAAAAGAATGAATAATCACAACAACAACATCCTCAATGCCTTTAATGAGGCTCCGCCTAAGCAGGGTGGGTGGGGGTAACACTAGAATAATAATGAGTAAAGTCTGGACAAGAAATAGATAATCAGCAGATCGACGAAAGAGGATATTAGAAAGGCATAATCTTCATTGCACAACATAGCTTTCATATATATTTAACAATTATTCATCAGAAAGCTCATGCAGCAATCTCATTTAGTCCATCTTAAAACTAGACTTTCCTAGTCTATAGAAGGAACGAGTATATCACCTGAACAATCATTTTATTCATTTGTTTTTTGGATGATTGATGCAGGATTCTTACATAAAGAATCTGACATCAGAAAACTCTTTAGGCCTGCCCAAAGAATAACTACTCAGAAACCTCTACTTTGATCACAATAAAGAATAACTACTCAGAAACCTCTACTTTGATCACAATAAAACTCCATCAGTAAATAAGAAATCAATCTCACTAGATCACCCTACATATCCTGATATCCTGATAATTTAGTAAACTACAAAATTAATGGCATATCAAAAAATTCTATTTCTTTCTATAGATATTTACAAAATGATTACAGCGTATTTAGCTACTTCTAAACTACCAGAAAAATTATCCAATAAGTAGGGTCAAACTAACCTCTCTTATCGCTGTAACCTCTGCATGAGCTGTTGGATCTGTACTGTTCAAAAACCATGTTGTGGCCGGCTCACGAAACAACTTCATCATAAATGGACAACAACCGCACCAAATGGCCCTCCATGTCCACATTCTACTCCTTTATAAGCTTCTTCAACTGCCCTCGTCAAGAACTTGTGATCTCTGTCCTGTACAACTGGAAGAGAAATGGAAAAACTTTCTAATGTTGGTTATTTACATTAGATCATTCAAACCATCAGCATCTTCACCAAATAATCTTATCTATAGTAACTATATATCTACCCCCATCGAATCAGTTTGAAGGACTGAGAACAGTATGTCCAACAATCATGATTAAATTATTAAGGAAGCTAAAGTATGGTTCAAGAATATAGCATACATCAAAAGGCAGAAAATTACGAATGCAAGAATGCATCTGTGCATGTTTCGTATAAAAGGGACATTATCATTCATCAGGCAATACAGATAGATCAAAGAATAACGACAACCATGAATGCTTAACTCTAAATAACCATTTTCTTCAAACTGGTAACTTACTACATATTCTTATAAGATTATTCCATTAAAATTGACCACCAACTTCAAAAAGCAAAAAAAATTACACCCAAAATAGAATTGTTTAGACTGGCCGGCAGAATTTCTTGAATATGTTGAGTACGTTCATTCGAGATGTAAGTAAAGGCAAGTGCCAATGACTTATAGCAAACTATAGGTCCAATCACTACTATTGAGTTGTTGAAAATGGAAATTAAATACAAAAATTAGAATCCAATAACTACCATCTTGATGACCAGCAAATGCGGAGGCAACAGAGATAGTTCCATCCTTAGCTTCAACTTCAACAACTACAAGAAAAATATCAAAATTCATTATAACATCAAACATTAAACATACATCGCATGTTCTAGCAAAGACAACATTAAACATGGTCATCATTAAGGAGACAACAATTACGTACATCAAAAAATAGAAACTTGAACTGAACCACGAGACATTTTTCGCAAATCAATATAGAGGTCTAGTGTTCGAGTCTTTACAATGATAAATATCGAATCTTTAGGAAAAAAGAATAGAAGAAAAAAAAAAGATGCTCAGAACTGATATGCAGATAACAAATGGGTGAATCAATATTCAATGACCAATATCATTGAGGAGGTTTGGTATTCGAATCTTTATAATGATAAATATAGACTTTTAAAAAAAATAAAGAAAATAGAAAAAAGATGCTCCGAACTGATATGCAGATAACAAATCGGTAAATCAATAACGAGGTTTCGTGCTCCAGTCATTATAATAAAAGTCAATTTTTTATAATAAAAAGATGCACTGAACTTGACCATGCAGATAATAAATGGATTTGTAAGTGATCAAATCTGAACCGTTAAATCAAATCTGACAAAGCTAAAAATTTGATGAACACCCAAAGGGGACAAAAACAAATCTAAAACAGGAAAATAAATGATTTTGAAGAAAATGAAGAAACCCATATGTAAGAATTGAACTGACCATTATTAGCATCTTCCATGATGAGAATTCAGATGGTGAAAAAAAGTCAAGATTTTGAATTATGGGTTACTTTAGATGTTGGGAAAGAAAGTGAAACATGAATGAGAGACATATAATCAGCCACATATATATAGTGTTTATTGCTATATCATTTCTCTTTGTCGTTTGTTTTCCTCTTTCTATTGAACAACTAGTTAGAATGAGAATTAAACTATATTAAATTTATAAATTTGGTTCGAATAGAATGATTCGAAAATTTTAAGACCGAATGAATTGAAAAAAAAGTTCGATTATGTGAAATATTTGAGATTGAGTTTCATTTCGAAAGGTTTGAAGTCGAACAAAAAGTGTTCAATTTCGTGATAAAATAAAGAGAAGAAAATATTAAAATTACAAAGATATATAATGAGAGGCGGGAATCGAACGCCCGGCTCAAATTCGATCGACCTAAAAATAAGGTTAGAACTCGGTTTGAATTTACATCGCTCTTGTCCAGATAAAACTTTTGGTCGAGAAATTTCAGAGGCTGAATAATCGGCTTTAGATTAACTGCAGTCACATACACAACAATTCACACTTATACTTGACCATATTTGTTTAAAATTACTTCAATTCCAAATCACAATCATAAATCCCATATATGATAAATGGTGATTTTTGTGCATTATAATTTATATTTCATTTTTTTAAGTCTTTTGATTTTAGTTCGACAAGTTATCTTTAAGTCATACTTCCAAAACATTTTTTTTCCTATCATAAAATTGTAAAGGTTAATTTTGCAATATCAAAAAATGTCACCAATAATCCATTATTTCAACAAACCATAATATTTTTGGTCAAATGAATTGCAAAATTTTATTTTTCAAATAGTAGAAGTTTATTTTAAACAATTAGATGTGATTGTCCACTTCAAGTCCAACTCCTTATAATTCCATTATTGTACATAATCTTATTATAAGGTTACAGATCGGCTATTACTTTATATAAAATAATGACAAATATATTACTCATATTTAGAAATTTATTAAATAATTGGTCAATACTTATTTTACGTTTCTAAATTTATTATTTTATTTTTAACATTATCCAAAATTAAAAATTTAACTTTTAAATTAATTTATGAATATAATCATTAAATTTTTTTTTCCTAAGTTTTAGCAGTATAAATAACACATAATTTAATGTTGCCTCGTATAATTAATTAATAATCCACTTTGTCAAATTTATTTGATCGTGTAATAAAAAATTTCTTTAACTAACGATATTATAGAAGATGATAGCTTATCTTGTCTTTTGATTTTATTCGCCCAATAAAATAATTTTTATTTTCGCTGATTAACTAAGTACTTTTTTGACCATTACCTTTGAAATATATTAATAATAAATTAATTTTAATAAAATACTTTTCTTTTAAATAAATTGGGAGGTAAGGGTATTACATAAACATGATCCATGACTAGACATAAGAATACAGTAGTACATTATTAAAGCTTTTTATATCTTTTTTGTCGAAAGTTTGCTATTCTTTGGAAACGGACAAAAGAAGTCATAAACGAAACCGCAAACGAATGCATCAGGACATCATTATTATCGCCGGCGAGAGTTGGAAAAAAAAGATGGGCCAAATAAAAAGTCAAATAGTCAAGTGTGAACATGATATGGCAATTTTTAGATGATTCATATTCTGTTCAAGTTTGGTTAAACAAATGTTGATGGCTCTGACCAAGTTTTTATCAAGGAGATTTTGAATTTAATTTTTGTTGATAATATATTCTCTACTTTATGTGTAACAATTACTTTAATTGTTAATATCGATATTAATAATTTATAATATTATGTAATCATCTTTCTTCGCCGTAATTTAAAAAAAAAAAAAAAAAGTGGTTAAACAAAAGACTCAAACACCATAAAGCTACTTAATATCTTACTGATGTATTGAGTTCCGAATTTTATAGGTCTTCAAGAAGCGTTTGAAGTAATATATAAGTTGAGTAAACTACTACAATTATATACTCCTAATGATATCATTTTCGATCTAGTAGAATAATAGAATCTCTTAATACAAGAATGGACACATGATTCAAAAGATGGGTACTTTTGTATGGGTATTCAAATTGATCTATTATCAATCAAAATGAAATGAAAAAAAAAAAAAACACATGCGAATGACGATGTAAAAGATGTGTTTTCCTAAGATTTGAATATAAGTTCTCAAGTTATAAGTTAATGTTCTTAATCTCGCTACATGCCATCTATTGCTGGGTATTCATGTGCATAGTATGAATATCCTTTAGAATTGTCCTTGGATTTCATAAATGGGTGTTCCCAAAATACTATTGTTTAATTAATTGTTAATTTTATATATGACATTTAAAAAAAAATGATTGTTCTCAATATCGTCATTGTTTAAAAGTAGTGCAAAACTTACTTCTCCTAAAAAGTTGAACCTAGACAATTCTAATAAATGCTTAAACCGACAACAACTCCATTTTTTATTTTATTTTTATAAAAAAAATGGGCATTTGTCTTTTTAAGGGCTAGATTCAGGAGCACCGTCGCATGAGTAATATTAAGGTAGTAGTGAGATTGCTTGCTGTGGTTAGGCTGTGCCATTTCTAAATATGTGGTGTTAGGTGGAAATACCGAGAATATCCATAAATCCGCCCGCGTACCTTTTTACTGCATTCTTCCTTCCGTCTCAAAACAATTGATTATTTAGAAGAAAAAATATTTTTTTCATAATAGTTGATTGTTTGCATTTTTAATATTAACTGCATTTTGATATAATTTTATATTTTCATATAACTTCTGATTTCGATATTATTTTCCTTATTCTTAATAAAAGCGAAGCTTTTTGATCACAGAAATGAGCATTTATTTTGAGGCCTTGAGGGAGTATGTGACTAATTAACTTTTACTTGAAGGTTGATTATAAGAGGGCCTACAACTTGCCCTTTATAAAAAAATTCTATAAACCTTGATTATTTAAGATAAGATAGATTTCATTTACGCTTTTTATGAACCTCGTTTATGTTTTCCTTATCATCGTGCCCTCTAGATTACTAGTCGTCGGTAGTTCTCCGTCATTGTCAAATTAATTTGAATTAATAGGATCGAATTTTTAGAAAAAATACAAACTTCCACCAACAAATTGAATTAAAATACTTCATAATATTTTTAAAATTTAGGTGAAAATCAGATTTGAAAGAGAGATTTAATTGGAGGTCGAAGTAAACATAATTACAAAGAGTAATCGAAAATTATTACACATTCAAGCTAATGTGAAGGAGCTAATGATAGATGACTCGTCGTTCCAATCCCAATAAGTTAGGTGAGAATGTGCGATAAGAAAATGATAACGATGCTATCCATTGTGTTGAATATGTCTTTATGTTGTCGTTGCTGAATCATCGAAGATCGGAAGTTTTGGGATCGAAGTTGTAATAAACCTTGACTCAGTTTTTGACTTGTTGTTGGGGAGGTAATCGGCTCCTCTAGGGCTTGAGAGGTCGATTATTAATTTGGATTGGCGATCTATTGGGCTTGTCGACCTACGGATCGGTATGCAGGAAGTCGATTAGGCTCCACGAAATGGATTTGGAGGGTTTAAGTTGTAATAAATACTCTGGCTTTCCGTGCAGTCATTGTAGCACAACGTCGATATAGGAGGCTATATACTTTGATTTAGGGTTATAGAATAGTTTAGCTTTAAGCATTCATACAGTCTATAATCTACACGTCACGAGGCGTAGTGTTCTTTCAATTTGTAATCTGTTCTTAACCGAATTATAGTGAAAACTAGGTGGCTCCTGCTAGGTGGATTAGTCCTATGTCGTTAGGATACGCGTAAATATCTGGTGTTATTCTTTTCTGTCCTTGGCACATGTAATTTTGTGATCGAATTCGCATCTGTATATGGCCGGTATCGAGGCTGCATATCACGATATCCGGCGAAGGCGATGAGTAATAAAGGTTTGGAAGTAGATAAGTTTAATGGGAGAGAAATAGTTTCGATGCAGTGACAAATCAAGGTGAAACATTATTGAAGTGAGGGGATTTGGTACCGTCGATGAAGAATGCACTTTGCAGGTTAGGTAAATTGGGATTCTTTGGAGGAGAAGGCACACTCGGCGTTGCTTTTGTCTACAGGGCCGAGATTATTGCGGAAGTTTACGAGCGAGGGAGACGCATTTGGCTGGATTGTGGGCTAACACAGGAATATCATATGACCCGAAGCAACAACAGCTTTGTTCTTTGAAAGCAACCCCGTCTGATTCATTTGCATATGCAGGAAGGTGTTGGAAATCGATGAGAATTGATTCCCTTTATTATTAGTTGCGATAATTGTGTATCGATTCATTTACCGGGTTGGTTAAATCATTCTTGGAACTTAGTGTTTACCTTAGTAATGGTATATTACTAGTGTGAGGTTCTCATGATAATTTAAGGGGTTATGAGCGATTATTTAGATACTGCTATTAATCATATAATATGTAACGAGGATTTAGCTTAGCAGGTGGAATTTGGGACTTGGTATTTAAAGGGGATTAGGTTTTCATGACATAAGAATCACAAAAACCTCCACCCCCTCCAAAAGAAATAGCCGCCCCCTCCTCTCTGAGAATTCATCTTCGGTCGCATTTAAATGTAGCTACAGCAAGTTCGAGGCTGCCGGTTCGATTCCCTCTTGGTGTGTGCAATCTAGAGGACATCTCGTCGGTGTTGAACAAGCATTGGAAAGGATCTTGAGGGGCTTTCACGCGAGGCACTACGTGGGGAATTGGGTTTCAATCCGCTTCCGTTGATCACGTAGAATCTTTTTGTATTCGGCCATTTGTCATTTATGTTTAGATTAATTTACATTATTTTGATCAGGGATGTATGAATTGGTGTTTATCATAGTTAAATTCATACTAGATTCTAATAGTGGCCTCAGAGCCTACTCGAAGTTTAATGTATTTTTATCTAGTTTGATTGTGTGTTGTAGTTGTTAGTTAATTTTGATTATTTCGCATGATTTATATATTCAATTGATGAATATATATATAAAAAAAATCAACCCATTTTAATATATGTTTCTACATGGCTGGAATTATCACTTCATGTATTGATTTTGAAGTGATTTGGTTTATTTAATTGTTTCATGAAATGAAAGGGATTAAAAATTGATTAATTTGTATTTAATTTGTGAGGTAGAATCATTTTCAATTTTACGGTGAGGTTTAGAATTTCATAAAATTACGAAGTAAAACTGTGTGTTCTTGACCCGCTTTGAGGTTTATTCAGTTTTTCAGAATTTTGAATTTTTTAAGTACTCCAAAAAAATTCGTTGAATTTCTGGATTGTTTTGGGTTTAATCGAAAAACTAGAAGTGTTTTGATAAACTACCACTTGAACATTCAATAATGATATTGATGTTCAAGAAAATCCCAGAATTGTTTGAATTTTTAGAGCCTCCCAAATCCTTTTTACAAAAGTTGCAATTAATGCGGAAAAAGCGGCGAAATGAATTACCAAATCGGACGCCCGAACTGCGGCCTCCCGAGGCGAGTCGATGCTGGAGTGGGCGTTGCGGCCACCGGGGCGTAGCCCATTGGCATTACTATGGCAGCAGCGTGTCATTCGTGGGTGGCAGGAGGCAGCGGTTTTACCCCAGTCGTTGAAGTTAGAGTAAGTCCGTTTTTAGAAAACTTACAAATGTATTTTTATGCTAATTATTTTTGGTTTTAAAATTTATTGGTAATTATTAATTTAGGTTTTAAATGTTAAATTATAAATTTTGTCATTAAGATGATTGAATATATATCTTGAATGGCTTTAAATTTGATTTATATTTCCTTTCAAAAATTATTTTCATTAGTGATAATTTTTGAAAATATTTTCATGATAACTTTTAAATTTTAAATTTTGGAGTTAATTACTTGTAAGTAATTATTTACATAATTTAAGAGGTTGACAATTATTGTAATAATTATCATTAATCGTAATATTGAATATATTTTGAATTTAAAATTTACATTAATTGATAATTAATTGTAAATATAATGGGTAATTAATTAGTCAATTATGAACACAATTATTTTCATTTCATTAATATATGTGACATTAAAGTGCATTTATTTGTTTTGCCCATATATATTGTTATGGAATGGAATAGAGGTATTGATATGACTCGTGTTTTTAGGTGCAACGTCTTGAGTATTGTTGTATATGACCATTTGAGGTCATATTATTTTATTTATTTTATTTTCTTGTTTCTCCCACCAGCTTGCATCTTTGTCTAAGTTGTGATTAATTAATTTGAATTGTAATTGAGAGGCGAACTAGTGGAGATTCGAAGCGAGAAGACAAGAAATTATAATAGGGCCAAATGTTAGTTTTGAAGTTTTGAAAATGTAATAGGCTTTAAAGGTCGTATCATACGCCTCTTGAATGTGCATTACTTGTTTTATTTTCATGTTGTCGTATGCTTGATTATGCTACGTGCATGGTAAAATAAAAGTAATAATAATCTGCATAATTTAAAAATTTAGCGGCGATATCGAAGCCAATTTTAAAGTTGTGTGAAATCGGTTGCGTGTCTGGACACCTTGTGATGGCGGTGTTACAGGTTTGCACTTAGATATGACAATGGATCATGTTGAAGTGATTTCCACTAACGTTGTGGGCTTTCGGATGATCATTCAGTAATTTAGTTTAATTGATATCTTGCCGGTTTGTGGGAGATACAAAAGTCGGGTAGCATCTTGAATAGTATGCTAACGACCGCAGAGTTATGTAGTTTTACATAATTGGTTGATAACCTACTATTATAAGCTGGATTCAAAATGTTGCGGTGTTGTAGTTTGGATCTAAGTGTAACAGGTGCTTGATACTAATATATTTCGTGAGATTTGAAGTATTAGTGTTGCTACAATTTGTTGTAAATGTTTAACATGATAGTTTCTTGATACGTTGTCTTTGTTACTTATTCTTGTAGAATTATAATGGCTAAATTGCAGCTGCTAAATACTTCGACATTTCGGCGCTTGAAAAGTCTTAATTTGAACTCTTCCAAACTTAGAATGGTCTCGAGACTGAGGTATTCTCAACAAGAAGGCGAATGCGTCTGAATCTTGGGTTTCCTCAGAAACCTAATGATAGTGCTCATTGGAAAAGGGATCTCATAGCCTTAGTCGATGTTGTGGATGTCGATGTCTCGCCTTGTGATATGGAACCTTCGTTCCAAATTCAATATGAAAAAGGTGGCGACATATGGCATTATCTAGGCAACTTGAGGAATTATTCGAAGGAAGCTAGAAGCGAGAATATGACCTGATGCGATAGCTGCCGTGAGGCAATGGCTGGGAAACGGGCAGGCAGCGAGCCTACATATCATTAAAATGATTAGCTTGGTCGTCGACTTCAGCAGGCACTAGTGTCTCTGAAGCTGGATGTGGATGCAAATCACGAAGTCTCTTCAGACAAATTCTCTCAGTTTGTCTTGAACTGATATGCACAAAGTTTGAGTTATCTCTAAATGAACTACATAAGATGATCACGAATCTTTGAGGCAGATAAGGTAAGACTAAAACTACACTCGCCCGATTTGGTGGTCCAAAACAGAAGAAATTCAAGAAGAAGAAGAAGTTTACCAAGCCCGAGGGTTCGAGGGCTCCAAAGTTCTTTGGGCAGGGGGAACACTAAAAGGGATGACAAATGTCATTTTGCGGGAACTGAGTCCTTTGGAAGTCGACTTATGCGAGAATTTGTACAAATGATAGGAAGAATAGTGCAACATGTAATAAGCCGTTATGAAAAAAAAAAATTAAATTTTTCGATTCGGCGGTGATAGTATAAATAATCTCGATGATAATATTATTTCATAAATTTTTTAGCCGAATTACATTTTTTAATTTAGTAGTTTTTGCCATGGAATATTTTATCTTTGGAATCGGGTTAGGTAAGGAGATTTAAATGCGATAGCGGAGAATTGCCGAGCTTGAGCGGAACTTCGAGTTTTTAAATATCTAACCATGCTTATCTTCACGTCATCATAATCAAGCAAACCGTCATAATCTTTTCCTCTTTTTGGCGAGATATTAGCCTCACTTAAAAATTTCATTTCCATTTCTATAACCCCGTTGTCGGCTGAGCTTCGAAGATCGGTTGTGAATATCTTTCTCCCCGTCATTCTCTTGAGTTAAGGTAATAAATTTCAAGTCTTTGAGATATTTCTTGGGTTTTGACATAGTTCACTTTTAGTTCACTTTTCCATAATTCAATTTTATGATGAATCTTGGTTGGTTATGGGTTTTGTGACGTATATAAGTGATTAATTCATGATTTAGAAGATGGATTTGAGATGTTATGGTGGGTTGGCTTTAGGTTTTCGGTTGACTTTTGGGTTGATATTTTTCTAGGCTTTTAAATGTGTGTAGGAGGTTATGTTGGGACCTTATTATAGTTATTGTGATATTAAATTGGTGATTTAAAAATTGATTAAAGGGAGTTATGTCGAAAAAGTGTTGGTCAAGTTGAGTTATAATTGATATTTCGAAATATAGATTGTTAATTATAGACCTGTGAGTGCTAGAATGACTTATAAGTCATTTGTAATGAGAAAGTGATAATATGGAATTTAGCGGGGAATCGATTGGGTTGTCCGATGGGATTATAATTCGATAGTTTATCGAGTCATGTTAGGCTGCAGAGATAGTTCCCCTAAGGTTGGTTATGTATCTTCTAGAACGCCCGATTATAATAGTAGGTGCTTGATAATACTTTAGCGTGTTGGTTAGCGTTGATCGTGGAAAAGAGGCCGGATTCGCGATTGTCTTCGCGAAGGTTTTGCGGTAGCTAGAGAGAGGTGAGTACTTATCTCCGCGGGTGTTACTTTTGCGTATTCATTTTAAATTGTGTGAACATGTTATTGTGTTATAGTACGTGAAAATGATATACATGTAATTGTTGTATGATTATGTGTTATTCGTTGTGTGAGCCGTGATATGATTATGTGATTATATTATGTGGCGTTGAAGATTGCTTGGTAAGTAATAGCTTGAACTCCAAACTTATATTTCTAATTTTGTGGCTTGTCGGCAACATGATTTCTGTGGCGCTGTCGGCGGTGTGTTTATTTCTGATTGTGAGATGTTTTAGGCTGTGTGCTTGAATGTTTGGGGTAAGTGGGCGGTTATTGAGAGGTGATGGTTAGAGTTATGTGGACCGAGGTGACTTAGTGTCGAGGATTTGACCTATGTTGGGATGATGATTAGAGGTTGGGCGTCTCGCTCGCTGCGAGGATATGTGGCGATATTGGCCTTATCTTGGTGTATAAGTGCGGTGTGCTATACTTAGTGTATAAGAGCGGTGTGCCTTATACTTAGTGTATAAGTGCGGTGTGCCTTATCTTTGAGTATATAATAGCGGTGTGCCTTATACTTAGTGTATAGAAGCGGGATGATGCACTTTGTACCCAGTGTATGGAAGTGCGATGTGCCTTATACTTTGTGTATAAGTGCGGTGTGCCTTATACTTTGTGTATAAGTGCGGTTTTGGCCTTATCTTGCGGTATAAGTCTTGAGGTGATTATTGATTAATCCCGTTCCTGCGGAGTAGGCGGATTGAGTATATGCAGCATTAGAGATGGTATCTTGGTGGGGATATGAGAGATAGGAGGTTTGATGACTAGAGTTTTAGTCGTTGTTGAGTATTGATTTCTTCACGGAATTGTGTCTTTCTTTGAAACTTTCTATTATATCTTAAGTAATATTATGTTTGAATTTCTATTGGAATCATGTTATGACCTTTTAGGTAGTCACTGGACATATGTATTTAGATTTCATATTTGAGTATTATATTATATATTGACTGGATTCAGGTATGGTAAGTTCACCCACGTGTTAAAGTTTCGCTAAGCCTCGCGGCTTACACCCACTTTTCGCATTAGGCGGCATTTCATTTAATGCGGGTGTGAGGCGGCAGTTGAGCGAGGTACGTTTGAAGTTTTGTTCAGTGGCTAAGGTGGCTGTCGGGTGGAGAGGATCTCGTAGTCGGGATACGATGTGTTGTCAAGCGTTTTTGATTGTATTTTTCCTTTTGAAACTTTAACCTTGTCGGTGTTGTCATTTGTATTCGGGATCTGATACGTGTCGTCTGTTGTAGCCTTTCGGCGTGCTTTATTTTGGGTTATGTTGTGTATATATATGGGTTAGTCGTTTCGATATCGGTGATGGATTATAAATTTTAAAAGCTGTTTGATTTGGGAAACTTAATTGTGATCACATTTTTGTATGAAAGCAATTGTGTTTTTTAGCGAGTAGATCCGTCGGTTTGGTGACTACGGTGTTGATTTTAATGACTTCTACCGCTTTCAGGCGGCGACACAGGCAGTGGATACCTTTCGACCTTCGGCCACGAAGGTATGTATGTTATTGAAGTTTGTACAACTTCTAATTCTACTTAAGTGGGTGCTAGACACCGGTTGTGGTTCTCATGTTGTCGTAATATCACCGGGAACTTCCAGTCAGTAGAAGACTCGAGAGAGGGAGATGGATCGTGTAGGGAATTAAGGCGCGAGGTTGCGGCCACTGCGGTAGGATCCCGTCAGTTTAAATTGCTTGAGGCCTTGTTTTGAACTTATCTCCGATTTATGTACTGCAATTTGCGGGAATATTATTTCCGTTTTGTTTTTGAATAATGGTGGGTTTCATTTTTGATAGATCCCAGCAATTTAGGATCGCGGGAATGGGATGAGTATTTGGTACCGCCTCCGCCCCGAAAATGGTCTATTCGTTTTTAGACATGATGATTGAGTCGTATAACATAAACTTAAAGCGGAATAAGCCTAATGACTTAAACGGACATACGTGGTATTGCGGATTGGGTCATGTGCGAGGAGCCGAATCAGAAACTCCTTTCGGTGGGATACTTGAAGGTTTCGATTATGAATCATACGATAAGTGTGAATCTTGCCTTTTGGGCAAAATATTCAATCGCCTTTGGATTCAATGAAAGAGCTGGATGATTTGTGGGGATCATACACTCCGATGTGGGCGATAAACATATCTGAAGGAGGTTATAACTCTTCGTACATTCTTGATGATTACGGTAGATACGGTTTTGTGTATACGATGAGACACAAACACGAGTCCTTTGAAATTCAAAGGAGTTCCAAAATGGTACAAAACCAATTGAACAAGACAATAAAGATTACCAGGTGCGATAGAGGTGGAGAATATTTAAGTCACCCAGTTAAATGCTCGTCTTAGAGAGTGTGGTATTGTTTCACAACTCACTCCGGCGAGGCATACAACATGTATACAGCGAAAGGAGAAATCGAACCGCTTCTTGATAGTTCGGTCACATGATGAGCCAATCGATCTACAGTTAATTTAGGGGATATCTTGCTTAGCGCGGCAACACCTTAAGCAATGTCCATGAAAGTCGGTAGAAAACTCCCGTGAGCGTGGTTTGGGAAGATTCCCAAAGTTGGGTTTTCTCGAGGATTTGGGGTTATGAAGCTTATGTTAGAGACAACAAAGGTCAAAGCTTGCGCTCAGATCAGATAATCTTTATTCATAGGATATCAGAAGCTTGATTGAGTTCTTATACACACAAAACATGAGAATAAAATCTTCATTGCTAAGGCAGTGTTCCTTGAAAAGGAATATCACATTCAGAAGGACTAGAGGTAATGGTGTTCACCATCTTGATGAAGCTCGAGTTAATGAAGTCCCGATGTCGATAAATCCCGATGCGAAGCATCCCCAACGCGCCCATGAAGTGGCGCGCTAACCATAGAAGATCGATCCTTGATCCGCAGTTATGGAAGAACCAACGCTTTAGGAGATCCAGCCCAGGGGATGCGTCAGAACGAGCGGTATGGTGAAGCGCTTCATCGTTGAAAGTGGCGAGCCAGCAGCATAAAGAAAGCGATGAATATCAGGATGTGAATGGCAAAAATAGCCATGCAATGCGAGATGGATTCTATGTACGGAAACAGATTTGGTCGCTTGTTGGATTTACCAAATGGGGTTAGCCCTATTGAATGTAAATGGGTATTTAAGAAGAAACATGATAAAGGCGGAAGCGTCGATGTTTTAACTAGACTTGTAGCGAAAGGTTTCAAACAAGTTCCGCGGGTGGACTATGACTGGCTACTCGCCCGATGGTATGCTTAAATCAATCCGGATAATTTTAGCCATTCTTTGCATTCATGACTATGAAATATATGGCAAATGGATGTAAAACTGCCTTCTGAATGGAAATTTAGAGGAGGATGTGTATATGGTGCAACCTCAGGGCTTTACGTATTACTAAAGGACCCCTAGAAGGTATCTGTGAGTTGAAAGGTTCATTTATGGTCTTAAGGAGGCATCCGCGGTTGGAATTTGCGTTTTGATGAATCAATTAAAGATTTTGGTTTCGTACGAAACGAAGAAGAGTTTTATTATTATCTGAAGGTAAGTGGGAGTTCGTATCATTCATAGTCATGTATGTCGATGACATACTTATCATTAAAACAACATTAAGTTCTTGAACTTCGGTCGGGGATTGGGCGTGTAAATGTTTCAATGAGAACTTAGGCAGCCTGTGATATATACTTGGAATAAAGATCCATCGAGATCGGGCCGAAGGCTAATTGGACTTTGTCGCGATACCTATGTGAATAGTCTTTGCAAAGGTTCAACATAGGTAATTCCAAGAAGGGTAATCTCTGTGAGACATGGAGTTGACTTCAGCCGAGCCGCAGTGTCCCCTTTACTAGTGCGAGATGAACAAAATGAAGGATGTACACTACTGACTTGGTATAGGTGAAGAAAAATTACTATGGATATAGGAGTATAAATACAAATCCATAGTTCGAGGGGATCTTTAAAGTGCATACTACATTATTTATATAAAAATATATAATTAAATATATGAGCAGAGGACTTACAGTGCCGGCGGAGTAAATTCCACCAAAACCCAGCAGCTTGAAATTCCTGGCGTGAATTTGAAACTCCCTCAACTCCCTTGTTGTAATATCAATCGTATGATATCCTACGGATTGTCAGCGCCAGGAAAGTCGAGAATCAATGTCTATCTTCAGTAAACAAGGATGAACAAAACGAAAAAACCCCAAAATTCTTGGGAGAATTCGGCCCAGTAATTTCTTAGGGTTTTTGGTGAAAAGTTTTTACAAAACTTATGATGAAAAACCTAAAGTTTCTTATAAATTAGGTTAAAACAAGCCCGATAAGCAACTCCGTTAAGTATTAGCTTGACTAGATTAACTCTATTAGTTCGTTAAAAGACAATGAGTTCTTAATGAGGATGAACTATTTAATTAAGCTAATTAAATAGTAATGAGTCAATATCGATAATCTTTCAAGTTATCGATAAATACTAAATTACCGAACCAATTAAATAACTATTTAATTGATTCTATTTGTTTATCGATATTCTACATAAATGTAGAACCACTTGTAATGAGTGAAAATACATTTACCGATTATATAGACCTCTTTAATTTCATACATGAAATATACTTCAGCGTCATTGTATGTGTGTGACCTTAAAACCTCGAGATAATGGTAAGTTGTATAATAATAATAATTGACCAATTACTATTATTGCTTGATCGATAGTAAGATCTAGCGTCGCTTTCATAACCCACTTAGAATTATCATGAGAACCAGCTAGTAATATCTGATTACTAAGTTGAATACTAAGTTCGATAATCACGCTTAACTTGGCCCGGTAAATGAATTCTTCTGCTTGATTGTCGCGGGCATAATAAATGGAACCAATTCTCATTGATTTCCAACGCTCCAACTTTGCCGCCCCGGGCGATTATCTTCGCAATTCCTTTATCGCGCGATCTCAGTATTAAGTAACCGTAAGTGTGTCATGAAACACCGCGACTTTCTTTACTCAGTATGGGCCCGAATAAGCATTTATGGCGTCCTTAAACCAATCGGTACCAAGCGTGTGAAGGCACGAGATCTTCCTTGTATATCAGGGCGGACAAATCCTCAATGCTCAACATATCGCTATCTTCGGCTATGACCCAGCATATGCGTTATAATCCCCGGCTTAAAGGCGGAGCGTTTGGTCATAGTCAATCTGAGCTTGTATAACACGAGATAGTTATATATCGTAGGTCTAAGAATTGACGAACCTAAAATTCTAAACAAATGTCATGAGTTTCACAGATATACATATCTTCTATGAATTCGTTTCGGTCATACCAGGCTCCCTAGGTCGCGAGACCGGCCAGCGTTATTGATACAGTCTGCGGGCTAACTGATCAATCTTGATCACTAATCAAAACACCATGTTGAGTCGTATGATGCTTGTCGCCCTAACTATCGTCGACCCGAGGCTTTTTGGGTATCACATGTTTAGGCTTGAAGAGGTGTAGTGCCGGTTAAATGTTACCTCTGCAGAAAACATAGACTAACCTAGGGATTTAACGCTTTCCTTCATCGGATACACTACATGTATATTATATGTAAATTCAAACATATAGTCATAGCAAACAAATATATTAAAATAAGAAGCAATAATATTCAAATATTTGTTCGCATGCTTAATAGATACATCTTGACTCAGCCACCTAACACTGCGACATCGTCACAAGACCTATGTTATTTGCGTACTAAATCATGCTTTGCACATTTAGTGGTTTAGTAAAGGGGTCGATCGAATGACCTCTGTTCTACTTTACATACTTTGACGTCGCCTCATCGGCATATCTGTCGAGGTGATACTTTAAAGTGCGATGCTTGGATTTGTGATGTGCTTTCGAGGATCATGACATTGTGCCCCAGTATTGTCCTGCTTGGCTACTTGGTCACTGATGCTAGTACCGCGCAGTTAGGTCCACGAACTTCTTTATCAACGTCTTAACTTTAGCGAGCAGACTGACTGATATCTTCAGTTACGTGTAGAATCGACGCGGTACTTCTGTTTGGAACTCCTCCCGAATCTTGCTCATGGATTGAGACAAAATACGTACAGGCTGGGAGCGATAGTCGTCTCTGTGAGTTTGAAAAGCGGCGTCGGTGTACCCCCAATCACTTGCTAACTGCATCTCGCGTATACCCGAAAAGCATCTTTTTAGTTAACTACTTGAATGCGGCTTACAATCGGTGGCTTTTCACACGGATTAGCTTGGTATCTGGTTACACTTAGTGCGTAAGACACATCAGTCTACAGTGCGCAACATGGCATACATGATGGATATAGCCGAGAGTATAGGTATGTCCTTCGTTACGTTAAATCTCGGCCCATTAGTGGTAGGTGTTGTGCTTTCTTGAGTTGAACTCCATGTCGTAGAATTACCCTTCTTGGAATTACTCATGTTGAACCTTTGCGGTACCTTATTCACATAAGTATATACCCTTCATTGATTTCCAACAATAGGATCCATCGTGTATGCCCGTGTTATGTTTAGACACGATGTGTGCGGAAGTATAACCGATTAGATACCCGAAGCTTAATCGGTGAAAACCAGCGGATTGCGGTGAAGTGCATCTTGAAGTATACGAAGAACTAAAGATGCTTTCTTGGTATATGGTGGAGTGATGAGTTAGTAGTCACCGAGATACACCGATGCCCAA
>JADFUC010001091.1:0-63655 GCA_019722365.1 Lithospermum erythrorhizon
CTGGTACTTCGTTCAGTTACGTATTGCTGCGCTTTCACTTTGTGAAGATGCCAGCATTTCGGCCAGCAGTTCTTAAGCCACCTCGCGTCTACTCTGAGACATAGGCATACGCCCGCCCGTAGAATAGAAGTCGGCTATTAGGCTGAGTAGACCACAAATACCACAGGCTTGATCCCATCGCATATATTAAATACTTATATAAAACATATGCACATCATTAACCGAGACTCTGCAATGAATAGCGTCACATGTAATGATATAATCACTAATACACATGTCAAAAATAATCCCAGACACATACCAAAATATATAACATAATATATATGAAGAGTTTCCATGTTGAAAGTTATACCTTTCAATTGAAAACCGATGATAACTTTCTGGTGATCCTCGTGCTAAATCAGAATTGACTCACATTGAAAGAAATTATACATTATAACACATTCAATAGAATAACCTCTCTTAACATTTCTATATACCCCGAGTGTTATATCACGTCTCACGATTCCAATTTACAACTCTTAGCAATCGTCATATCCTAAGGTGGTCACCTTCTAACGTTCAAACGTAACTTCTGCAATCGCTTAAAATCTCAATATTAGGTCATTGCATATTACCCCATAACACTTTCGCACATTCTAAATCAATCCAACAATCAATTGGCAACTAATTAATTCATTAAATACAACCTCCCGATTCGAGCGCTAAATGTGGAGCTTTCCCCGAACTTTACCGGCGAGCTCTACTATCCATATCCAAACCAATAATTTCATTCCCAAAAAACCATATTAAAGTCTAACCTCATATTACAATTTAAGTTAATTTAGAAAAAGTCAATAAGTCAACCTCGAAACAGCTAGCAATAGTACCCAATCCTCTACAATCACAACTTGATACCAGATGCATTTACATGCCATAATAAAATCAAGATCTAAAGTCAACCACTGAAACTCAATTATATAAAAAGTCAACTCAAACTTAAGTGAGATTTGAAGATAAAACCCGTACCTTTGATGAGCGAGAGATGGGAAATGAATTATGGTAGATTACGATATTTTGTAAAGAAAAATAGAAAAATTTCAAGGGACAATTTAGGGGTTAGTTCGGCCCTTCATGGGGAAGACAATGATTTTGATGATAGGGTTGAAGTGGGATAAGGATTAGAAGTTGGTGGTAGGTGTGACCTTTAAATTGGGTTTAGGTCTCGTTTGGTTAGAGTAAATTAACCTGGCTACCGGTTTAACAACATAATTAGAACCACGAGTCCAAATTAAATTTCTATTACTCAAATATTGTCGTTCAACCCATATTATCAATTAATTAGATTTCCAAATTTTAACTTAACGCCACTCGCAACTTGAACCTTCAAAAGATTAACCTTCTATGTGGAAAGATGTGGATATTGACTTACGTAGTCCTCGCCATAGTTCACCGTAGCTACTGCAGCTCGTTGATTTCACCGCAACATACTAAAGCCACAACTTTTGTTGCACTTTTCCTTCGATCAGAATTTCACGGTTTCTCTTGCGTGCGTAGGTCTCGACTCAGTGGTTGTGACTACAAATAGGATTAGGTAAAGGATATAACCATAAGCATGACACATGGAAGGCATTATAAGATTTTGTCCAATGTTGGAGGCAGCAAGCAATGGGCGATGTCTGTACGGACCGATATATTGTGGATTCGGCTTCCTCTAACTTCCGAATCTCAGCCTTTGCTCTCTGGGGGATATTCTCAAGAATACTTTATCTGTTCAAATGTTAAATCCACGGCGTCTGCGTACATGCTTTTGTCTATCTGCGCCGCTCTCGAGTGTTGTTGTCAGTTGTCTCTCCGCGACCTTTCTACCAACTCTGGACCGTACACGCACCATCCCTCTTACGTTCCGATAAGCTGAGTCACATTTCACCGTCTGATGCCTCGAATGGTGCCATCCCGATAGCGTGGAAACTATTGTTATATGAAAACTCCATTTTAGGCAATTCGTAAATCTAATTTCGGAAAAGTTCAACACAGGACCCTTAGCGTATCCTCCGATGTTTGAATTGTTCTCTCTAGCGTGGGTGAAATGATGTGCCTTTCAGTGACCACCGTCCCAGTCAGCCTGCAGAAATCCACTTTCCAAAATACGGAGGTGAATCGCTCGATCGTCTGATGGATACCGGCTCAGTACAATTGCACAATTTGATCCATCTGACCTCATGCATTGAGTCGGGGCCAGTAGGTGATTTAGTGGTAAGAAATGAAATTTGATTCGACGGTACGTCATTGCTCCCGAATCTTCATTTCTTTCTCAGTAGTCACCGGGGTCAAAACAAGTCCATCATGTGCCAGTCCACTCTGGAATGGGAAGGGGATTTAGAGCTAAGCCCCTTTGAATGTAGATGTTCTATCACCGCTTTGTTGTGGAGTCGGACATTTTGATCTGAGTCCATTAATTTCACTGCATTGGGCCACCCGATACACTTTGCTCTTAGAATGCCATATGCTCCCGAGTCAGCTCGTTAGGAGGGGTTCTGTGCTTGTTGAGATGTCGATGTTCTATCTGCTGGCGTGAGTCGGACATTTTGATACAAATTGGCAATTTCCTCTTCGTGTTTTGCCACCGGGATGCGTATATGGGCATTATGGCTTAGTTCAAAAGCTCCTTTTCCAACTCAGGGAAGTAAAGAGCACTAATAATCTACCATGCATTGTAAGAAACCATTCATCCTCGCCTGAAAGTAAAATCTAACTTGCTTCACTTCCCCCGATTATCTTTTGCAATTTCTCATCTTTCTCGTTGCTTACTGAAATTCGATCAGAAAGAACCCGATTAGAACTCTTATTTGTTGCCAACAAGCGCCTCAGCTCCCGACTCTCCAAAATTGGCACATTTGGCATTTAAATTCGATGGCTCTTAAATTTTCCACTACATTCAGTACATTGCTTACGTTCGCTTCGGGGATGATACTCAATGGAAACATCATGTCGGCTAATAAACTCCGTCAAATGCTTGTGCCTCGAGATTCAAATCTCTGCGTAAGGAGGTATTTCAAACTTTATGTCGGTAAAATTTTGCAAGTAAAAGCGCCCATACAAGTAGTGCCTCCCACGGAAATCTTAAGTGCGAACATAATTGCATTTAGTTCCAAATCTATGCGTCGGGTAATTTTTCTGTGATTCCTCGGTATCGCGATCATCAACATTTACACTTACCGTGTTGCGTATTGTACTTTGCATCGACCTAATGTGATGCGTCATTATGCATTTTATAGCCATCGTGGCGATGGAAGAATTAAATCTTGGCCTTGATAGTCAATTTCTCTTCCCGACTCGTTGAGCTTAGTTCCTGATCCTGGCTCCCGAACAAATGAAATCCCTTTTCACAGTCCAGCACAGTCATGGGTGTGGCAATAGTAGAGAGACGTATAAATCTCGATAGTATCCCGTGAACCAGAAAACCGTATTCCGGTAACACTGGAGTGGATTCTCGATTCATCACTTCAACTTTTGGGGATCAGCAACATACCCTCTCACGAAATCCACGTGACGAGCTGGTTTTCCAACCCGAATTCACTTTGGAAAATTTAGCATACAATTCATTTTTCCTCAGAAGTCTACATAGCGATTCTCGAGTGTTGCCCCGTGTGCTTTCACCATTGCGAATATCAAGAGCCCCCAGATCATTGATTTACACTTCAAATTTATCCAAGTAAGGCGGAACACGGGTCATAAGGTCCATAAGCAGCTGCCGAGGGGCATTAAATCGACCCAAGCTTGACATCACTAAAAGCTTCGTAGTGCCCGTATACGGTTCACAAGCCTGACTTGATACATCGGCCTCCTTAATCCTCAGCGTGGTGGCGACCTCAAGTGATCAAAAATGCCGGGCATCACGATTGATCAAATAGATCATCGATTCTAAATGACGGATGCTCGATTCTTAATTGTTACTTGGTTCATCATCTGTCGATACGACCTCAAAAGATCCATCCTTAGCTACAAATCTTGCGGAGCACCCCGAGGTGAACTGCTTGGTGAATGAATCTTATCAACAATTCCTGTTGTTTTGACTCCTTGACTCAATAGTCTCGTTACATAGGTGCCATAGAAATGGGAGTAGTACCGGGGAATCGATTCTATGGAAAACTCCGCCTCATGCGGGAGGAAGTCGGCAACTCCATAGGAAACATGACATACTCTCTTCACGACATACCTTCCTCGGATCGTCTTCTCCTTGCACATTAATAAACATAGACAAGATAGCAGCCAGCGTCGAAACTACCGACATCTTGTAGACCGGCTAAGGTAGAAATGAGATAAGAGGAAAAATTTTTCTATCATAGGAAAGAAGATCTTAGATTTACAAGACTAGATATTTGATCTTCTTAAGATGATAATCTATGTTTGCGTGATGTCTCTCAACCCAATCCGTTCTAGAATAAGATCAAAATCATTAGAAAAGAGTAGTAAATCATCTTAAACATTGATTTTGATACTTATGGGACAATTTCTAAGTACCTCGTGATCTTAACGGACTTTCCACCGGAGTTAGAATTAGAAGTGGTATAAAATTTCTCGGAGTTTAGAATACATTTGGGAAAATTTCGAGGAGATATGAAGGAATGAGTAGCTTGAAATCAAACAAGACTTTTGCTTCCAGCCCATAAATTTAAGTACATTACCACTGGGGAATCCTGAGCTTCTGTTTGGGTAGCTGCGAATATCGCCCCATTAGTTCAGCGCCTCTGACCCAGTCCCCATTGATCTTTTCTGCATTCCTTGACTCAGCGCCCAATTCTTCCTGCACGCTGAATGGAACTCATGACTTCCTTGATAGCCTCCTACTGCTAAATTTCTTGGCTGGGTGAAATCATGTTTCCGCTGACTTACCTAGGAATGATCAGCCCAATGATGTGCCGCTTCTGGCGGCATCGATAGCGGACCTTGACCACATCTTTGCGTTCCGCGGCTTCTATGACATGGTTCTGCGGAAACACCCATAGTCCTTCTGCCTCCCCGATAACCTTTACAGTCTCGGACCGATTAAAGACACAGGCATAGAAGCGATGAATGCGAATTGAGAACTAGTAGAAGGGCAGGCCGACTCTTCTTTGTAATAGCATGGCGTGATGAACGTCCACGAACCCCAACTCGTAGCCACCCATCCACAGGCGTCGCACTCTTCTCTTTTCTCCCATAGCTGGACACTCAGCCAAATCCATACATCACATGGGCATCATTCACTAGTTCATGGAAAGTTGTATAATTCTTGAGTATGGATCTCCCGTTTCATTAGTCCACACATCTACCGATCCTACTTTTATACCATTAGTATTCGCCTCAGGAGTAGGCGGCGAGATCAGATCTTTTCTGTGTTTATCTTACGCTTGGCAAGGCTGGATCAATTCTCTCTCTCTAGATCTGACATATGCCTTAGAATAATCCGTACAGTATGAAAGATAGTTAAAGCCAAAGCTGCTCTAAAAGCAAGTAGAGCGCATAACCTCAAATGGGAGATGGAGACTCGTAATCCCATGTAAGGCTGGGATTCATCCTTAAGGACGGCGAGGCCTGATAGAAACTCCCGATCATTCCGATAGATAGAATGATTCAGCAACCTGGTAGAAGGAATTATATACGAGGGGTAATAAATGTCGCAGAAGATAAGTCACGCTTATTATACTACCTAAGTCTATACCTCCCGTATAGACTAACTGAAAATGCCAAAAGAGTATGTGCCTTTAAGTTCCAACAACACGATGGAGCTGAACTGAAACAACAAGCCCTTTGTTGAGACTTGCAGCAATCTTTGGGCCGAAGAGATGAAAATAGTCAAATAGTTGGATTCATTTCCTGCGAAAGGGGAATCGTTAAAATTGTCTGGCTGACTTCGACCTGCGCATGGATAGTTAAAACCGGTTGGAAAGATTTCTCGACGTGCTTGATACAAAAGAGGGCCGATTAGCATGATGGAGCTAGCTGCTGCAAAACAAATAAAAAGAAGTCGATTCTGAGACCGTGGCGATAGAAGTCTGAACTTGAAACTCTGAAACATAGGCTCTCGAGTCATCGGCTATCGGCATGTATACAAGCATGCATTGGGACTGCAATACATTATGTAGGGGATCTTTCGAGAACCTTGACATTTGTGATAAGAGCTCGCGATATCGAGGCTCGGCATTCTTTGCGAAGAGACGTCCCTCTGTTCAGAAGCCTCTTCGAAGGCCAAATATGAGAACTTAAGAAATCCAAAGGAAGCTTCCCAAGCTAGAAAGAAAAAAGCACATGTGACTTCTAAAACAACCAAATTCGCGCCGGAACTAAGAAGGTTGAAGGCAGACTTGACACTTGAGAAAGAAGGAACTGCTACGATTAAAGAGATGCAAGAAAAAGGACTATCCGTTCATGAGTCTAACGTTCCCTCGATGTTTGATGAGCTGAAAGCAAAGATCATAGAACTCGAGTCGAAAAGACTGAGGAGGCAAATAGAAAGCGTAGACTGACACGCAGAGTATTATAGGATACTAGGGCATCCACGTTGAAAAGTGGGTCATATTCAAGCAGTAGATGTCGCGAGAAGGAACAATAACCTAGAAGAAGACAAAGTCTCTTGTATAACCTAAACGTCGTCTGGCCAGGCGAGATTGATGCAGTGACTTTTGGGAAATGAGCTTCGTCCCCGAAAAAGTATGGGCATTGCGGATGATGAAGACTTCTGAAATATGCCATCCATGCCAAGTAGTCTACAGACTTTTACCGTAGCGTTTCTTGATGGAGACTACCACGAAGATGGTGTTCATGTGTACTACATAATGTCGGGATATGTAAGCGAAAGTTGGATCTTGAAGTCTTTAGATGAATGATCGGATAAACTTATCACACTGCTCAGACATTAAAGTTGCTAAGCGTCATTGAAGACTTCTAATGATCCAGCCAACATATGGGTATTGAATGAAGATCTTTGATTTATATTTGAATATGATCAAAAGATATTATTTTTTATTTTATTTTTTACATCATTGAGAAAAGATCGGAAGTAGGAGAACAAAAAAATAACCACAAAATAGGGAGGATATAAATTTATGGGGTGAATAGGGTGAGTGAATAAATATATGGAAACATACTATTTTGGAAGCTGAAAAACACAAATTTAATCATTTTTAGTAATTTCATCCCTTATTATAACTTTTAGAAGATCTGATGTGAATGCTCTAATAATACCGACATTCTCTTCATAATAGGAGTTATATTTGTTTATGGATTAATTTTCAAAATTAAAAGGAAAGAAAAATCTCGCAAATCAAACCATTTATGGTGTGAGAATATCACAGAAGATCAACACATAACTCACGCATGGGACACATTATTATTTGATTTTTTTAAAAGGAGTTGTAGAGTACTATCACCCCCGTTTGTAGAACCGCTTTCGATGATTGTAGAACATTATATCAAAAATAATAATGTGTCCCATGCGTATTACAGAGAATTCTGTAATAATACCCATTTTTAAAAGGTATAATAGAGAATGCTCTAATGATACCGACATTCTCTTCATAATAGTAGTTATATTTGTTTATGGATTAATTCAAATTCAACTTCAAAATTAAAAGGAAGAACAATCTAGCAAATTAGACCATTTATGGTGTGAGAATGTCGCATAAGATCAACACATAACTCAAGCATGGGACACATTATTATTTGATTTTTTAAAAGGCTTTGTGAAATTACTATCCTACCCCCATTTTATGATACCGTTAGATGATTCTGGGAGCAATTATAGAGAAAATTGGGCGATTTAATGATTAAGAATGAATTAAGCTCCATGCTTAAACATTCCCTTAAACCCGATAACCTATTTCCGGTATTAGCTCTTAGCCTCTAATTATATTTGGAATAACTTGTCTAATGCAATCTTAATTACCATCTTGGTTGAAACTGATTGCCAAGTTAGCATGGAAATGTTTAGCTCAATTGATCTATACTTCTTCTTTTTCATGTTCAGAATATTACATGAATAAATAAAATAATCTGTTGAAAAAGAAATCGATTGTCTTTCATTGACAGCAAAGTTCTTAAGTTTCTTATATGTTGAAGATCAACGAGCAACACGTAAGGGGCCGCAGAGGTGCACAGGAAGGATTTGAGCTAACTTAGAACAAATGGGAGCCGGGGTGGATCATTTAGGAAAATAAATATGACTTGGATATCAGGCATCTATGGATATCTTTGTTATGGCGATGTGACTTTTCGACATGTGACGACACTCAATGACATACAAATATAATATACCCAGAAGTTGAAAGGTATTAAGTCTATCAAAGGTGATTTAGTGAATCCCGACAGTAGGTAAATAGGTCACTGATAGACTATACTATTAGGATGATGGCAGGACCCGACATACTTTAGAAAGAAAGGAGGTGTCCACTTTTGGTAAGTGGTGGAAATAATATTTACTAAGGTTTTTAATGTATAAATATATGTATTTTTATATGAAGCCTTTTATCCTTTCTCCCATTTTCTTGACAATGTAGGAGTGTATTTATAGGAAGAGAGTAGAGGTGAGACGTCCCAATCTTTAAATGTGGAATATTTATATTTATACTACACATCCGAATGATCAAATTAGTGATATTCCATTATCGGATTTGGAGATTCGAATAAGGCCATATCCATGGCTTTTCCTCCCTCCATTCTTCAACCTTAGACTCTTTATACGAGTTGTTTTGATGGAATATAAAATTATCATACTTCGATAACCACAAACTATATAACAGTTGACCGAAATAGTTAAATAGTGACATGCAGGGATGTGTGAGTATGTGACATTTTAAACGGGAGAAATGAATTACTTGTAGTGATAGTGTTGTGTGTGTAAAGTCTAAACAAGGCTTGAAATCCAGATATTCTAGAAGTATTACAACTAAGGAAATAATTGGAAAAGAATAAATGACACATATATTACCTTCTAGAGTCCTTTCTTGGGTAATAATTGATTACAATTTGGCAGGTAATTAATGTATTTTTTCCTTGAACAAAAACTAATTCCTTTTAGGTTTATTAATGAAACCTATAAATACCCTCTTCTTCTGTAGTATTATTACTGTGAGAAACTTGTGAATTTTAGATGAGCATTAGAAAAGTCTATTTATTAGTGTGAAAAACTTGTGAGTTTTTTAGGTGAGTATTAGAAAAGCCTTTAACTTTACTTTTTTATGCACAACTTTGTGCACCTATTATGAGGAGAAAAATAGAGAAAAAAGTAAAGGGATTTATCTTTGTTCCAAAAGATATTTGAAAGTTTATCAATATTCTTAGTGATGCTTTGTAATTGAGGTTTTCAGTTTATAAGAAAACACTCAATTGAGATAGGAGCTATGTAGGAGTGGTTGAGTTACAGTGTTCTTATGGCTCTCGAGAGGAATTAATAAAGAGATATCAACCCAATGAAAATGACATAACTACATATTTTGTTAACTTGTATAAATCTTGTGTTTGTTTATTTTCGTATTTAAATTCTTTTGCTTTGATTGATTGCTGGGGTTAAGAAGTTGTTTAGATACATAATTCCTAACAAGTAGTATCCTAGAAAAGATATGAGTAATTGGATTAGTTATCGTACCACAATTGTTGTTGATTACGGTGTAAGATCCCCAACAAAAAGAACCTAACATTTTGTTTTGAACATTGACTTTTACACTTTAGGTGTCGTTAACAACATTTCACTTTTTAGGTTTTAAATTTTACTAATCCTTAAATGATTAGGAAAGTGTGAAACATTTAAAATAAGACATGAAGGATAATAACATCTTTACTGAACTCTATTAATTAATGCTAACGACATCCAACAATTAGGAAGTTGTGCAACATTTAAAATAATACAAGGGATATGATGCTAGTTAAATTATACAAGAGGTTACGATGTAACATTACAATAATACAAGAGATTATAGTGCAAGTTACTATAAGATAATCAAATAGGTCTAGTAGGAGTTAGTTAATTTTGATTATATAATTGATTTGAGGTTATTTCACTAGATGCTTAATTGAATAGAGTGAACACATGAATTTTCTAAAAGGTGTTAATTGGGAACAATTAATAAAATTGTTTTACAATGTTAAAATTGGGTGATTTTTGCTAAAACCTAATTCTCCTAAATTGTTATCAAGCTATAAAATATATGTGATTGAACCTTTTGTTTGGATTTGGGTGAACCCATGTGAATATAGGGTAATTGTTAACCCACATTTTAATATGGGGTTAGCACAACTTTTATTTACCTAGTTTAATGGAGGTCAAATGATTAAATGCAGATTAAATCCAGGTTCATTCAGCCCTCGAATTGAGATAACATAGGTTCACGACATTGTTAGTTCTTTACTCCATCCCATGAATTGTTCGGCACTAACTTTATAGTTGTAATTTTGGCTCGGCCTTAAATATATTTGTTTGTGTTGTATAATATTTTATAAAAAAATATCGATGGAAGAGTTTATATGGTGATATAGTTTCGTAAAATATTATACAATCTAATAATAATGACCGAAGTTGAAGGTATATGAAGTCAGTGGAATGATCTTTTATGAGATGGAGGGAGTATATTTCACATTAGTTCAACTTGATTCACCTTGAAAAATAATATAGTATACAAACATCATTTCAAAATATTCATCTCGATTCATTAGATTTACCTTCATCTAAGTCAGTTTTTAAGTTTTACTATAAATCCCAAATTTCTGCAGGTCAAAAGGCTCACAACAATTTTGTGGGCAATAATAGTTTTCGATTAACAATCATCACATACTTGATAACAAGATTCAATATTGTTATACAAAGTATTTCGAAAGACTTTATGGAATTTTTATTATTAGTAATATATATTCATTACAAAACATCATTAACCAACTATAGGTACCCTTGTGACCTTACCGTTAGGGCCATCAACGTATAGCCAAACACGATTAAGACACACATTATCTTGATGGCCATGTCCAGGGTACAATGATATCACAGTAACTGATGGATTTTCTTTCTCAATTGTGGTCTTGGCAACTTGCTCATTGGCTCCAACCAACTCAGGCCATTCTAGTTTGACTCCTACATACACCATCACATGAAAGATGTTCACATAAAATCATAAAAATTAGTTGAATATATATCCAATTTATATATAAGAATATCATCTAAGCAAATAAGCAATAATGATATTTTCAACGACTTCTTTTAGATATATATACCTCGAGGAAATAAAGGAGCGCAACGGTTTCCAGTGCAAGGACCAGGGCGACAAGGGGGATACATCATTTTTGTTACTTTTAATAATTGTATGTAACAACAAGTATTAGCATTTGAATTTATAGAAAAACATAAGCTAGATGACTTCACGATACAATTAATTCTAAGATATTCAGTATAGAAATAAATATCCTAAGAAAGTAATTACAAATCATTATTCTAATTGTATGGATACAAATAATGAATATTTATTACAAATGAAATCATCATTTTCATATAACTAACATTAATTATAATTTAAATATAACTAGAAATTCCACACACGCATTGCGTGACATATCATCAATATGTAATGTGAAAATGAAAATTATATTTAACTTAAAATTTTAAGTGGCTAATATACAAATATTTTTCTTCTCATATAATAAAATCACATTATACTAACTTTTGTGAATGGGAAGTTGATAGATATTGGTTTATACTCCTTACTTAAAATTTAAATTTCAAATTTCAAATATATGAGTAGACATCGAAAATTTATCAAAAATAATAATTAAATTGATTAAGATGAATTAATCAAATTAATTAAAAGTTGAACCACTAAAAGATGCCACGTGGCTAATTAGAATTTTCGTCAGCTTTAAATTGGCCAAAATACTCGATGTCGACGAGGTTAGGAAATTAAGCACTTGGAACTGTCGAAGTAAAAAAGTAAGGGTTTTCGTTAGCACAAATTTGGGCGAAATAGGGTTTTGAAAACAACCTTACATTAATTAAATGAAGACCCGGAAGTTATGTAGTTTCAAAATCAAAATCGAAAGATTCGAGGGGTCAAATGAAAAAATCAAATTGTGGAACATTCTTGAGTATAGGCGCCTATAATTCTTGGAGAAATTACTTCCTAAATCTCCCGAGTCCGGATCTGCATCAAAAATGAGCAGTTAAGATTATAATCCACGAAAATGAACCAGCCAATCGAAGCAAACATTTGAAACTGAGGCTTTATATAAATCCCGCGCATTTGCAATATCGTGAAAATCTAGCTTGCGAGAAAATACAGAGAAAAAACCTTTGGAATTTCTCTAAGTTAAATCTTTTAAAGCAACACCACGTGGTATTTGGAAAAACACCTTGGTGGCCAAAATAAAACACGAAATCAAGATTACTACTGTTGCTTGATAGTCTTCAAGTTTGAAGCAAAATCACGATGAGAATCGACAAAATTTTCTCGAAACTAACCGAATATTCGAGAATCCAATTTAGAAACTATTTTGATTATTCATAAATCTTACATGAACACGAAAAATCATCTTTGATTCATCAGACCAGAGATATAGTGATACGGGCGTTAGGTCACATAATTTGGTTGGGGCTAGAAACTTATTGCTAAAGCTGTCTTTGTTGATCGGTATCATCGATAAGGTTGGAGCCTTCGCCATCACGATTATCGCTCTACCAACTAATTTCTTCAAAGACGTTGTATTAAAAGCCGTAATCTTACTTCAAAGTTTTAATCAAGTTCAAGTGATGCCAAATCTCACTAAGTCTCGTTATGCAATGACCACTACTAAGGCAGCATGATGCAAGGGCGAAGCAATGACGCCCGATGCTTGCCTCCTCCATACAACTCATTTCGAAGTCAATCTGAGTCAAATTGTTAGATCGAGGCCTTAAGTCCCGAACATGTGGCGTCTATTTATAAGTCAGCTGGCCAGAAAGGTTGTAGCTTATCATTCAATAGCCCCGCTGTAGTGAAGTACTTATTGGGTGATAAATCCAAAGTCAGCTAGTAGTACTTTCAAGCAAGTCCCATTACTACAAATGTACCATTAACTCCATCTAGTCCCAACATGGGCGGAGATCGAAATCGAAGTCCCAATCCATCTGACCAACATTGGAATACATTTGCCGAACCACGGCTCGGACCATATATAAGTCGAGACCAGTCTGAGTCAAGACAGGGACACATATCTGACTCTTAGAGCTCACTGTCGAAATCGAATCAAATCAAGTTCAAGACAAGTTCAGAAAGCTCGAGCTCAAATCGAGTCGAGTTAATTTCGAGCTCAAATCAAATCAGTTCGAGAAGCGAGTTCAAGCTCGAACTCAAATTAAGTCAGAAGTTTAAGCCAAATCAAACTCAGTAAGGTCAGTACGTACGAGCTCTATCAAACAACAAAGGCGGACATCTCACAAATGATCGACCAAATCTTGGGAACATAGTGCAGACGGTCGATCACTCTTCGAATTTGATCGCCTCTTGCTTTGAAGAATTTTCTCACTACCCAGGTGGGTTTATTTTGCTTACCCACATAATAAATAAATAAAAATTATTCTTTGCATTACATATAGTAACATCCAATTATATGAAACTCATAAAAATATCTAAATTGAAATCTAAAAGTCTAAAGTTGAAAAGGGTACAAATGACAAAAGTTTTTTATTAAGCCAAAACCTTCTACACTATTTTTTTTTATATAGTACCTTAAATTGTCACATGATGTGAACATGATAATATAGAAAATAGTGACATATTAAGTCAAAATCCCAAAGCAAGTGGCAAACCATCCTTTGAATATAAATTATGTAGAAAAGGTGTCAATTTCATGTCAAATTAAACCAAGCAAAGACTTTCATGTACTTAACACATGAAATCCATAAGAATCATGTGAACATGAGGAATATATACATAAAATTAGAAGCTAATGGCAAAATAACTTCAAATATTTTATAATGAAAATTATAGCATCAGAGTATAAGAAGCAAATTCAGATTCATTACCATCCATACAATGCAAATTTCACTTTTATTAAGCTAATTCAGTGGGGCTCTCAAACTCCGCTATACGGGATAAAAATATAAGTAATTGAGAATAAAGTTAATTAATCTAGTACATAAAGAATATAGAAGGGGCAATGGCCTATAAAGAACAATGCATGAGGTGATAATAACATACTAAAATTGTAAGTAGAAATGAATCGATAATATAGCGTTCACATATTATCTAGAACAATTCCTTGCAAAAGAAAATGATACTTAACTAACCGCATAATTTCTAGTAAATGGCATACCTTTTATTTTTTAAATAGATCTCTTGTTACCACCATATTTCTTCCAAATAATAATCTTCTATTGCCTAGAACAACAAAAATTCAATTAAAAATTATATGGTCCACGAAAAACAAATATAATGTGAAATTGATCCACTAAGAATTTTAATGTTATCTATTATATCATACTCTCTTTCAATAAGTAGAGATGAATCGATAGTAGATCACAGATCATTGAGAAGAAGTACTCAAACTTGCCATATATTTATTGATCCACCTAAGAATTTTAATGTTATCTATTATATCATACTCTCTTTTAATCAAACTTGCCATTTATTTGTTTCCTCCAATCATCCAAAAAAAATTATGTAATTAGGTATGCTCTAAAATATATCTGAACACTTCAAAATAACATCTACATGGTAATTACTCACATATTAGACACAAATAATTAAGACATGCTGGAAGTCTACAATACATCCGCCTTGAATCTCCGTTATTGTTGGATTTCCTTCAAGTTTATGTGTAGGAAACAACACGTCCAAATACAAATAATATAATGTCAACCACGAAAATATAAAAAAGATAAAACGAAACAATTTTTTCCCAGAGAATCACAACAGATAGAGAGAAATTGATTCCCGTAACTGGTCACATTTCAGAATGAATCTCCAAATCTGGAAGTCATCCCATGGTAGCTTTGTAGATAGTGAAAATTTATTAAACAATAATTAAAATGATTAACATGACTTAATCAAATTAATTATAATCGAGCCACTAAAAAAATGATATGTGTCTAGGGTTTTCGATCGAGCCCGAAATTAAATGTAAGAAAAACCACTCATATGAAGGGTTAAAGAATTAAGCACGAAGTGGTGAAGTTAAGATTAGGGTTTTATATTCATTAACTAATTTTAAGCTTGAAATAGGGTTCCTGAAATTCACGAGATATTAATAAATTGGATGTGAAACGAAATAAATTTGGATTTTACGGACAAGCGGGTTCAAAATGACGATCTGATTGACAAAGCTGACAAGTTTGCCTATTCTCAATGGCGAAATTAATATTATTTTAATATTAAATATCGACGGTTTAGTCGTCTCAAAATTGGTTGAATGCGGTCGTCTGAAAATAAAACCAGCCTCTCCAGTGGCGTTGAAGCGAGCCTATAAGCCTTTAAATTTCGAAATGCATATAACGTTTCATTCGAGAAAAATACACAAAAACATCGAGAAAAAAAAGGATACTTGTGCTTTAAGTTAAATCTTTTTAGGCCAGCGAAACACTAGGGTGGGCGGAAAATACCTCCAAGTGTCTAAATAGCTTTGAAATCAATTCTTCGTATTAGTAATTCTTGAGAGTCCAGTAAAATTTGCTGAAAGTCTCAAACACAAATCTACCGAGAAGCGAATATTCAAAGATAAGTTAAAGCACCTGATTATTCATAAATCTTGCATGAACACGAAATTCTCCAAGTTTCTGATTAAATGATTCAAAAAAAATACACTAAATCTTCGATTCACATAAATGGAGTCCGAAAGGAAACATGTTCTTTAAAGCCCGTATCGGTGATCGGTGTCATCAGCGTGGTTGGTATACTCAGCTTTTCATACTAATCTTCACTTTCTGACAACCGAGTTACTAAGGCCGGTCAATGCTTTATAAGCAGAAGTGAGGATAAATCTCGCTAAGTCAACACAAATGACAGAACTAAGACTGATAAATTACAAGCTAGAAGCGTCTGATACCTCAAAGCAAATCAAATCCAAGTGAGGCCAAATCACCAGCTTTAAGGCCTGCCGTCGCTCTGATATGAGTTGTTAGGCCATTTATAGTCTGGCTTGAGCGTCACATTCTAGCTGGCCAACATTTCTTATCGCTCCATGACCTGGCTGGAACTACATCTCAAATCAAATCCCGTGAATACCGGTGTCGTATCAAGGCCACTACGTCCCTTGGTGACTAGCATAGCTTCTGAAGTCCACTTGAACAGAGTAGCGAACTACTGGAGTCACAAAACTGATAGCAGCATTACTCGAATCAGCATAGGAGCGATGTGGTCCATAAAAGGTAAAATTACCTCTTGGGTAATAAATCCCCGAGTCCAGTATTTTATGAGACAACTTTGTGATAAGTCAAATCAGTCACAATATAATTTGCGGATCGAAATCCCAAACGAAGCCGTCAATGCGCTGAACCCGAGTCCCGTATCGAGTCAGGACGGTCTCCGTGGTAGGATACGTAATCGTGAGTTCATAGAGCTCTGGTAAAATCAAGTAAAAATCAAGTCAGAGTCAAGCTCGTCGAGCTCGAAATCGAGCCGAGCCGAACGAGCTCCCTATCAGAGATACAAAAGTAAAGCTCGAGTCAAATGCGGCTTCAGCGAAGCAGCGTCTTACAAATTGTCGATAAGCGCTTGGGGCTAATTGTTTGAACGATCCTCTTCGATTTGATAAAACTTGTCTGTTGAGAATTTTCTCATATAAGCAGTTTTATTTGTACCCTTTAAAAATAATAAAATTCTTAACTGCGTTCACAGGTATATTAGATGCGCGATTAGGCCCAGCCGACTACTCTTGTTCTTGTTGACCGAGATAGCAGAGATGTATCGAGGGCTATACCGACTCCTACTCCCATGTACCAAAGGGTACTCTGAGGAGAAGTGCATATGAGGCAGTCAGTCTCTGGACCTTGTCCCGAGGACGTCGTCGTGACCACATTGAAATCTCTTTGGCTAACTGTGTTGCAGGAGCTACAGGCAGGCAATTCATAACAAGAAAATAGTCATAAGAAGAGAAAGTCGCAACAAATATCGAGGACTTGACGGACAAGCGTCAGAAGACTTCGAGCTGCGTATGTTGATACGCCCCATTTAGCTACGAGGATACGGTGAAATTAAGTTAAATACGCGGCTCTACTTGAACTTCCTAGCAAATGATGACTTCGTGTTTTCTTTGGAAAGCTTGAATGGCTCAGCGACAAGGATAGTAGAAACTTATTGCAAAAAATGAAACATCGAATATTCATTGCTCGAGATGTTAGGAAAAGATAGAAGCAAGCGCTCAAAACAGTAGAAGCGCGTCCTGACCTCTATCATTCGATAGATGGAATGATTCAGCAGTATGACGAAGGAGTATATCTTGGGAGTAATAAAAAGGTCATGAAGATAAGTCTTTCCCGTATACCTACTGAAGTCCCCTTTCCATATAGACTAGCGAAATACCAAAGAACATCCCCGGCCAATTTCAATGACTTCGATGGAACTAAGGCCAACAAACATAAAACCAACTTTGTTGAGACTTACTGACAATGTTGGGCGAAGGGGAAAATGGTCAAATAGTTCATTATTTCTACCGAAAGGAATACGTTATTTAATTACGACTTAGACACACTTTCAGCTGGATAGTTAGACTCAGTTGGAAAAGAAAGCTCGACGACTTCTTGATACAAAGGGGCAGTTAGAATGATGGGTAGCTTTTGTACAAAACAAACAAAGAGAGCTGAATTCTGACTTCATCGAGCGATAGAAAGTCTGAGCAAATCACAAGGCTCAGTCGTATTTATCGTATGAAGCCAGTTAGGACACACGTTACATTGGCAAGCGTCTCCAGGAACCTTCTTGTTGGCAATGAGCTCGCGATAGTTACTCGGCATTCTTTTACTAAACTCATAAGCGTCCCCACTGTTCGGGAAGCCTCTTTATTGAAGGCCAAATATGAGGCAAAAGGAAGTCAAAACTTCCCAGCTCGAAAAGCTGGCATCTGATGACTTCTAAAACAACCAAATTCACCTTCAGAACTAAGAAGGTTGAAGGCGGGCTTGACCTTGGAAAGAAGGAACTTCTTACAGTTAAAGAGATGCAAGAGAAGGACTATCCCTTCCTTGAGTCTGACGTTCCCTCAATGTTTGATGAGCTATTGAAAGCAAAGCTCACTGCCTCTAAGTCAAAGACACGAGGAGGCAAATAGAGCATGGAGCCCAAACCACGCAAGAGTATGCTTAGGATACTAGAGCGTCCCGTTGAAATGGGTCATATTCAAAATGTAGTGATAGATGTACTTAAAGAAAGGAGGCGATAACCATGGAAGAAGACAAAGTCTTTCTAACCGCGCAACCGCTTTATCGTCGGCTATTATAGTACCGGTGACTTTGGGAGAACAAACTGTCCACGGGAAAGCATGGGTGGGCTACTTGGATAGAGTGAAGACTAGGAAACGTGCCCGTCCGTGCGAGTAGTCTCCGGACTTTCCAACACATTCAGCGATGGAGACCCACGAAGAAGATGGTGTTCATAATAAACCACTCACATGTGTCGGGATATATGTGAAAGTCGGATAAGTAGAATCGATGGAGATCGAGATGTCTTATCCTGCCTTTCAGGACATTAAAGTTGCTAGAGCATTTCCAGACTTACATGATCCCATTATTATCATTCAAGGTTTAACCAAGGTGGAAGCGAGCATTTCGGAAAGTAGATACACTTAGCTTTTGGTATTAGGATAGTGGAAACCACATTGTGGTTCCATGTCATAACCTTGAGTCACGTATAATATCCCACTAGGAATACCTTGAATCCTTGATACTTAATATTGTCCTCGATACTCTGCCGATTGCTTGAAAATACTATAAAAGGCGAGATGGAAAACTTGATCAAAGCAAGCGAAATCCATTTGCGGTAGAAAGAATCCACTGTTGATGCAAATATTACAAGAAGAAGGCCTGTGACCCGGCCAGGCTTCGGGCGCCAAATGTCTCAATCTCGGCATCTCTTTGGCTTACAGAAGCGAGAGAAGATACAGTTCAAGCATTCAAAAGGCTTGACTACACCCACCTCGAAAAGGTGTAACCTGCCAAAAGTTTGTGACACCCAAGGAAGGACAATAAATCGTAGGCTAATAGACTGGCTTATGACCTCACACTAAAGATTTGCTATGATCCCGATGAGACAAGCAGTGGAGACAATACCTCCGAGGTCATAAGCAACAAAGTACATGGGTTGAATGATACCCGAAGACATGATAGAAGCGAAAAGGATGGGGGCATCGAGGAACTTTCGACCATAGGGTGGGGTATACGAAACCACCAGCTGCGTATTCATCGGGGTGTGAAACCATAGCGAGAGGTTGGAGAAAAGGTCTGAACATAGCAAATACATGAAGGATGACCACCATTATTCTCGGGTTGGGGGGCAATCTACACTCTAAAATGAAAACCAAGAGAAAATCGGAGTCTTCCCAAGTTGGGGGTAAACATAAAAGCATGTATTGACTTAAAATACATCTTTAATAACTTGAACTTAGGAGGAACTGACCTCGAAACTATGAAGGAACCCTTGGGAGGTAGAAGAAACCTTTACTTCATGTTTAACAAGGAGCAAGAAGAAGATACACCGGGCAAGGGTACGCTGACCCAAGAGTGTATGAAAACCTGCGTTCTTGGAAGACGATAAAGGAAGATTCATGGCCATTTCTCGATGCATATCGGTAAGTAGAGCGCTTAAAAAGCGGGAGAAGTAGTGTGTGAATTCAAAAAACACGCACCACAGTAGTATACCCTGGAGGAGGTAGAGAAACTAGAAGTTCAATACTACGTCCATGAACAAACTACCTACAAAATGGCCGACTAGCAGTGCTCAGGACAGTTCCTCGGAAATAGACCGAATGATCTATTATATATACATACAACAAAACAACGTAGAATAGTGCGCACCTCTTAGAGTGGCGCACGTACATGAAAGTCATCAGCCTACTAAAGCTGAAGGGTCGAATTCGAGGAAGCATACGAGACATAGCGCCACCGTGGCAGTGAGCCACCGTCCGTGGAAGTGATGAAGAAAAAATTCATGTCACCTTCCCGTACATATCGATTAAGGAAGGGCGAAGCGGATACTAATATACGAGCTTGAGGATAAAGAAGTCTAAATGCGTGTTCCCTAGAACTAGAGAACTAGGGGTCCCAGCAGCTATGTCTATAGACAAATCACATTAGGTTCTGGCTTTGAGACGAGCCAACTAGTATTACAGGAGTTGCTTAGTGGTGTAGGGGACGACCCCATATCTGAATGCGTTCATGACGGGGCCGCCTCGGAGGCTAATGCTACTTACATAAATCGAGTAGCACCTATCTTTAGAAATAGTTGATGGGTTAGGGCTGGCTTCGTGAAGAATATCGAGGACAAGGTGCGATGGATATGCGGTGAATTTTAGAGTTAAATGTTTCTAATAGAGCTTGAGCCCTGCGGCGTGAGGATAAAGCGCTGGCCGCTCACGGCGTGAGGATAAACTACCCTGCGCCTCTTGTGGGACTATCTTTCTGGCTCCTTGGCCACTGACTTAAACTACTCTGACCCAGCTCTAAAGCAAGAGTATAAATTGATCGTCTCGGATGAGAGGATGAATCATCGAACCTTTTAAACATGGCGCGCTGACCCTCTAAGCATGAGACAGCTGGCAGCTCCTGGCGTGAGGATAAATAACGCCTCGGCGAGGATAAACTACTTGTGACACGGTTCAGCTCCTTTCAGGCAGGAATAAATTGGTTCCTCCAGGATGAGGAAGGGCCAGATCATCGACCTCATATGAGGATAAAGCTGCCGTCCTTGATATGAGGATAAAATGTCAGAACCCACTTGAACTACGTTTGAAAGTCCCAATCTGACCAGAATGCGTGGCGACTTGATACATGCTCAGCGCGGCCCGTAACCTAAGCAACGTCATATTGTCCCTTTGAAAAGTTTGAACTAAAGATAGCCAAACACAGCAGTACAAGATGAGCAAGCATGGATACCAGCCGATCAAAACTGGCGACATGGCCTGAGTCTAGTAACCACCGATCTTCTTATTTTATTAGAACCACAAGGTGAAGGCTGATCACATGAAATATTGTATTTATTAAAGCTCCTAGATTGCGACTTCGGACTAGGTTCGAGATACGATCTTTGAAACTCTTGAACTTGGGGACGTAAGTGATGATGAAGATAGGGACAAAAGCAACGTTCTTGACCCTGTCATCGAGACTGTAAATTGAGTAAATGAATTACGTGTCTATGGATGAGGTGAAAAGAGCCAATGCGACCTTCTGAAGAGCTAGATAAAGATTAAGGGAGGAAGAAAAGCTCCCCACTACCACATCCGAACATTACCTCTAAAATTCGGAGAGGCAGAGGTCTAGTAGTTTGAGGTGTTCGAAACAAATGATGCGTGAGGAGAGACTCCTGTGAGGAGTTGCCCAGGTTCGAAAATACATCCCTCATGGGGGTGGGGATCACTTATCTGAAGCACATGAAACTATGACTCAGATATTCAAGCATCACGAATAGAGACCGTCGACTACTAAAGCTGATAAGGCGTTGGAAACATATCCCACTATGTCAACTTGGACATGGTTATCTTCGACTACTAAGTTGCTAAGGCCGGTCAGGAAAAATATCGGCAACAAATGCAGCGTCTAAAGCGTGGCAGTAGCATGCTTGACCACGAGCCTCAAGATGGTCGAGGCAACGTCCTGATATCCAATGATCTTGGTCGTAAGGATGTCTGACTATCAAATTAGCCAAATGGGCTAACCGTCTGATTGGCGAAGATTGATTAGCTCAATACGATATTACCTGAGAAGCTTATACTGACAAACAATCCTGTGATTAATTTATAAAGCTTATGGAATTGGAGGCTATGATCTTAATATGGGACTACACCAATAAGGCTAATAGATTACGATTCCGGACCAGATATAAGGAAACACCACTAAAACCCTTAGATTTGGGGACTAAGGTCATGTCGGAAGTCATGATGCTTGAGATAAATGTGGGTAAATATGGGAAGCCTTGAGATGAAAGGGTAAGATAAAGTCAAGCAGGCGGTGATAGCACAGGGCGCCTGACCATATATCAGTACATGACATCGTACAAGTGCTTACTTGAAGGAAGAGGTACCTCGTTTATCTATCCCATGCGATTCATATTATGAATATCGAGTTGAAAATAAGTCAGCCCTGCAAGAAAGGATACTCGAAGCCCATACATAGCTAGCTAGATGGCAGGGACTAAGTATCAATGTAGAATGAAAATGATACCTAGCGCGTTATACGCCCATGCAATTTGGAAATCAATAACCCAACATACTTGAAAAGAATATAAGCAAGTCTTGTACCTATAAGAAAGGGAAGGAAATAAGGTGGAACTCATAAAATGGTTATCACCTAAAACAATAACTATCCTTGAATGTACTAAGGAGCACAGCTCCCTGGTAAGAGCATAAAGTGTGTAACAGCTCATGGGCAAGAGCATAAAACACCTAACAAATTCTCAAACATAAGTCTAAACCGTGTCAAAGCGAACTAAATTTGACTGATCGAGGATGACAAAGGAACATGGGTAGCTCGGATGCCCGAGCTTGATCATAACTTATGTTGTCTTTGTCCCAGAAACGTATGCTGAGGCTAATTAAAGAGGATCACAAAGCCAGAAGCGTGTGGCAAGTTGACATCAATTCAAAGTGCAAGCAAATCAAATCCAAGGCATAAAGAGGGATCGTGGTGCATCTGGCTTGAAAGAATGAGAGTAACCTCGAGGATATGTCGCGAAGCGTTCCTGCCATGAGCATACGTCGCTGACATAGCGGAAGCGATAAGCGAGAAGATGGCGATGCATGCCAACTCATCGTCACTCGTGCTATCGAATCAAAAGCGAAAAGGGTAAATAGTCGAAGACAATCGAGGTTGAGTTGGAAAAACAGAAGGGCGTTACACTCGCGATGTCGCTGAGACCGAGGATGTCTGAGACAAGGACTAAAATCATAAATAGAATGATTCCGTGAGCCGTGGTTGATAGAAAGAAGAGGGCGTCCTCGCTAAACTAAATACCATCGATATAGTCATTTTAGACGTCATTTTATTAATATATATATATATATATGTATATATATATATATATATATATATATATATATATATATATATATATATATATGTTAGCTAACTTTATCAAACTATGACTAGAAAGTATTTCGAAACTTTAATGAAAGGTAGAAATATGACCATCAGCCTCATTAATTTAAATACAAGCAAAGAAAAAATAAATCAAGCAAGAGCCGCCCACAGAGAATTCGTCGAAACAAAAAGGAAAGGATACAGTTAAAGTCCTAAAGGTCCATGTTATATGGTCAAAGGCCATCACACATCTTACATGAATCTGCCAAATCTGTGCCAGCGACTTGGTATAAGCGTGCATACGCTTATGGCCAGACTGACCAACCTCGAACGCCGGAAAATCTGGAAAAAAATATGCCCAGAGAAACTAGACGTAAACAGGTCAGGAAGGAAGCGAGTTTCACCCCAATCGGTTATCCGAGTTAGGAGAAATAAATCCCCATAAACTGAAGGTGAAAGCAATTCGGTAGTATCTTAAAGCGAGTCCTTAACTGGAGCTACAGGCGAGATCCATGAAACCAGACGTCTCTTCGTTATCTTTCTAACAATATAAGGCAATCTCAAAAGCAGGACACAGCGAAAAGTTGTAATGCAGGTTTTTCTAACAGGTAGAAATTTTGACCAGCAGAAATCATGCAATTCAGAAAATTAATTTGACTATATATTTCAAAGGAATATGGCATTCTATAACGTATTGCAAAGCATAATCATCAAGAAGGTTCATCCAAAAAGCATAAGACCTTATAGGAGTCAATGGGTACCTTTGGTAAGCTTGAGCAAAATCCCAGTTATCCAGCTTTATGCACCTTTCCTTCAGATACTTGAAAAATAAAAGCATGTCGATATTGATACTCGATCATATAATGTTGCAAAGAAACAAGTAAAAATCAAAAAAAAGGAGAAACCGCCTCGTATGCTGAGAAGAGGGGAGGGAAGAAGGTGATGGAAAATTGATTTTTGAAGTCGTCCACCACCTGTAAACGTCGTGGGCGATTACCCTAAAAGCAGTATGTCTTGTTGGATAAGAAGGTTCTAGGTACAAGACAAAATAAAACCCGACTAGCGATAGGCACTTGTTGAAAACCCAGTACTTAATGGGTCGGGATGGGTAAATTTTCATAGAAAATATGATAAAAGCGACTTCAGTCGAATAAGAGACCGAACCGAGATAGTCGAAAAATCCAAAAATGGGATTTGGTAAAATTAAAATCCCGAAATTAAAACAGAATTAATTCCGAAAATTCTGTTGGATTAAGGATAATCATCTTATCAACATATGTAAATTCATGTTGAATATTGACTCAAATCAATCGAAAGGATTTGGATCAATATAAATTAAGTCACTACGCCTCACAAAATAATTTAAATTCTCTAATAATTGAGAATTAAATAGGTTTTAACATGGCCACATCATGTTAACATCGAGCCACGATAACTCGATTCTCAATAAATTGAGAATTAATGGAGTGATAACATGTATCATCATGTTAACATCGAAACCCAATCATTCGATTCTCACAATAAATTGAAATTAAATGGAATTCTTAACATATAATATCGTATTAACGTCAAACGTAATAATTAATTCTCGATATTACATCCATCGCTGATTAAGTTGGCGTTAAATCCATCGTGATTAAGTGTTCATTAGTAAAGCTTAAGACCGGAGACTTATTGGGATCATGACAAATGTGTCATGATAAATCCTATAAATGTCGACCTCATAAATTAGGGAGTTGGTCATGGATCGTGATCGAGCATGTGACATAAGCGGTGATGTCGGCTGAAGCAAAACTGTGCATGGATGATAACATAGGACCGTAGTTAGCCTTAAATAAACAGATACATGACGAGTCTGAGAATTGGGTTAAACACATTTGGACCTCCGGAGGAGGCATTGGTAACTTGGGATCGAATGGAGTAATAAATTCTGTCGATAAATTATCAATATACATCGATAAGTCAAAGGCTTAGGACGTCAGAAGGAAAACGTCTTTGGAAATAAAAACTTTAGAAATACCAGCATGTACTAAATTCGTGTTGAGGAAAATAAATATTTGTCTAGGTCGAACCCGACACTACTTACGTATATGCAGGTTAGAGAGAAATCCGTAGGCGGTGAAAATTTATTAAATAATAATTAAAATGAACTTAATCAAATTAATTAATCGATCCACTAAAAATGCTAAATGACTGGGGTTACATCGAACCCCCAAATTAAATATAAAACTGCAAATGCGAGCGAGGTTCAGAAATTAGGTCCACAAATTAATTGAAGTTAAAATTAGGTTTTTATATTAATTAGCAGGTGATTTTAATCTTGAAGTCCCTAAATTTCACGAATTTTAATAATAAATTGGATGTGAAAACCAAAATAAAATTCAATTTTCTACAAATAGGCTCGAAGTCCGATTAAGAAAGACTAGGAGTAATGTTTACCACAAAGTCAAAGGCGCTTAAGTTTGTCTTGTTCTGTGGCAGTAATATTATTTTAATATTAAATATCAAACGATTAGTCATCTTGAGAATTAGCCGGTTAAGATGTGATCTGCACAATAAACCGACCAATCGAGAAGCAAGCATTGACCGAAGCCTATAAATACCCCCACCAAATTTTGAAATTAAGCATGACATTTTGATTCGAGAAAATACTGAGAGAAAATATAGAGGATATCTCTTCAAATTCTCTAAGTTAAATCTTTGACCTGTGAGAAACTTGTGAGAAGAAGCTACTCGGTGTCCTAAATAGACCTAAAATCAAGTTGTTGCGCAAAGCTGATAAAAAATCGATGAGAATCGTCTGGTCTCTGAAGCGCTTCGAATATTCGAGAATAAGCTAAAGCACGATTATTCATAAATGTTGCATGTATACGTAAAAATTCTCGAGTTTGATTATTGAGTTCAATACTTAGTCACAACTAGGGTCCAGTAGGAAAGCAGCGGCGCTAAGGTCTGTCTAAGTGATGGTGTAGTAGCGTTGTTGGAATACTAACACCCCATCCCGTCGTCTCTGACAAAAATTTGCTAAGGCCGTTGTAATTACAATTTATAAGCTTGAAGTGAGATAAATCTCATTAAGTTCCACTACACAAATGAGTTGCTAATCTTAGTTGTAATTACTGAAACTAGAAGTATACGGTCTTTAAGTAATCATGAATCCAAGTGAGGACAAATCTAAAACAAGTCCCTGTTAAATCGTTACAAGACCCAGTGCTAAGGCATTTATGGTACTGCTTAAATCATACATTTAGCTTCAATAACTTGCTTGCTTTCTCCCTTGCGGCTTACAAGCTCGGAGCTACATCCAAATCATCAAATATTAAATGTCAGTATTTAAGCCTAGAAAGGGCAAATAGCGTAGCTAAAATGTCCACAAAGATAAGTAACTTCGTTACTACACGGACGCGGTAATTTCGGGATCGAGACCGAAATTAATGAGAACATGATATTCTGATCTATAAATAAAGTAAGCCCATAGGATTAAGCCCATAAATGCCCACATAGTAAATCGCCAAGCGATACTAATTACGCCTTTTTATCAGTGTCGGAAATAGATGAGGCGCTAAAGCATCCCACCGATGTTTAAACGTATCACTCTTGTGATAATAAGCCTTGGCATGAACTTCCCGGTCAGGCAATGAGATCAATTTCTTTAAAGCCATAACTACAGGCAATAGCCGTCAGTACAAGTCAGCGATTGAGTCAGAAACTAGTCGAGTCCGGTGACCATGCAGTTATGCAATACTTAAGGCTCCAGTGGGACCATATCACAGAGATCCATAGACTAGTGCTTGATCGGCTCACAGGATCCGCGATTCGGTTCATCGACAGGATCACTTATGATCCAGAGCACGATCAATTCAGTCAGGGATCGCATAAACAAATCCGGACTTCATTCACGAGGTGCCTAAATCAAGACTTAAGTCCAAATCCAAGTAAAAAACCACATCAAATCCATATCCAGCGTCTAGTAATTAATGATCCGTTTAGAGAACAATAGATTGATAATTGAACCCAGTCGTTTGACAATTATTTTTTTGTACCTAGATAGATTTTCCCAAAGGATTTTATTGTATTGAAGATGGCGTCATTATAAATAATAAAATCTTTCTAGCCGTTACAAATATGGCATTCAGATGGGACTATCTACACTCTTCGTCATTCTTGCTGGATAGCTCCAGTGGTCTATCCCAGACTGTTCTCCATCCCAAGGAATACCTGAGGATGAATCGCTGACCAGTGTATGTCGGATACGAGACCCGACGGTACCAATCACCTTGATAAACCAATCAAATTCAGGTGTTTGGGGCTTGGCCGGGCGGATACTGATATTTGTGGTCTTCATCCAGTACAAATCGTAGGCGGCGACGAGTTGAAGATGTGTTTCAGCGACTCTTTCCCGGCTCCTATGTACGAATTCGTGATGTGGGTATTACCACCTTATAAGGAGCAAGTAGCTTCACTAGTAAAGGTGATGGGTGGCAAATAGATGGAACTCGAGAGTGGTATCCAGAGCATAGCTGGAAGATGCGAGGCATGGCGGCGTCGGCCGGGTAGTAGAGCGGCCAGTAAGGCGTCTTTCCTCCCGAGGAGCGACTAACGTCTGAAAGGATGCACGAAACTCATCTTACTACTACCGTATCGACTTTTCGAGCATGTTTGATGGAAAACCAACAAAGATGGTGAAAACACCAAATGCGTGCCATTTGATGAGACCCATGCAGTAACCTGACTCACGAATTCGTATTGGGGGCAATGAAAGACAATGGATGAGGTCGGCATACCGTACTCACATGTCGACCCACTCTCCTTGGCTAAGTTGAAGATGCCTCGTGGTATCCCGACTCCCCAATTCCAACGGTTTGATGGGTGGAAATCCCCAGCGACACGTTATCCACCTCGTTGGAGACATGCGATATCTTTAAGGACCGGATGGGGATAAATATGGTTAAATAGTTCGTTCGATCTTCCGAAGGAATGCGTTTGGTGGTATCGCCGGAGCGAATGGCGTCAAGCGTTGGCGCGTAGAATGTGAATTCCTCATCGATTAGCCGGCGCTGGCGTGCAGTTAACGTGATAGAGCTAAGCAATAGATGACGCACAAGCGAGCCTATAGCGGACTTCGCTAAATAGATGGAAATGCAGGCACAATGCAAGAAGACTCTTAGAAACATGGCTATTAAAATTGAGGCCTGCCTTTGGGACTGCAACATATCTTATGAGGTATCTTTGAGCTTGGTGATTTATCAACTGAGCTCGTGACATGGAGTTGACGTAAATTGCCCCGACGAGGAGAATGCGAGTACATCGACATCCCGTGCTGTTTTAACTTTGAAGATGATGATCTCGAAGAAACCATGTAAACATGATGTACATGTCATGACTTCCAAGTTAACTTGATTCCTCATGAAACCAAAAGAAACGCAGAATTTTAAATATGGAGTAGGGTTGAGAGATCTGAGAGCCGAAGAATATCCATTCTTTGACTTAGGCGTCAGTGATCCTTGGTGCTAAATGAAAGCTCGTAGAGTTGCTGATCCAAAGCATTTGATAGTGCCTTCAATGAACTTCTTGACTTTAAATCCCAGAGAGAAAAGTGTTTACTTGAAAGAAAGAGTGATGGATTTGGCGGATCAAGACCAATGCCAGGTAAGATTGTAAATCACATGTATTCTTTTCAAAAAACATAGGACATGGGACAAAAGAGCAATGGAGAAGTTACTCGGATAACCACACGTTTGAAGCTAAAGTCTTCGTACTCGTGTGTGGAAAAGTTCTTTGAAATCCATTGGAACAAAAGCATTTCGAGCGTCCCAGCCTCAAGTATTCTTAGAAGATCTTTGAGATTTGCGGTGAAGATCAACCACTGACGGTGGAATATGACCTAGGTGGTCTTCGAGGAGTTGGGGGCGAAGCAACAAAGATAAAGATGGTGCTTGAAAGATTGGGGGCAACGAAGCCAGGTAGCCGTACCCCGAGGGGCGGATAATCCACATTCGCTGCGTGTGCAATTAAATACAGGTGTCATGTCTGAATATGCTGATCTTGATTCATCTAGTATGCAAAATGGGAGCCCATTGATGTGTATCATTCAGGATAGACACTTTACTTATTACTAAAGCCGTGGCTCGCTCACAGATAGGAGGATAAAATTGTCTCTTGCTCCTTGATGTGAGCTGCGTACGCAATCTCCTTGACCTTACGAAATTGTCTCAGATTCTCATACATTAGAGAGTAAATTGTCTCCGTTTCTCAGCAGTGAGTCATGCTATCTCCTTGACCATGAGGCTGGTGTCATTTGACTCTTGGTGGAAATAAAACACCTGTGCACATATAGGCGAGTGAAACTTCAGCCCCCACGGTGAGGTTTGACTTCGATGGGTAGGTGGCGGCAGGCTTCCCCGAGTTCTGGTCCATAGCCTCAAAATCTTTGTCTCCTCGCTTTGTGATCTGAGAAATTCAGTACGAGAGTTATTTGGTTGAGTTACTGCGAGATGTAAATCGAGGTGGGGACTACTCAGGAGGAATACTATAGTGAGCCAGGCGTACGTCAGGCTCGATTCGAAATGCCTAGGTTGAAGGGGCATTTGTAGGCGGTCAAAATTTAATTAAATTAAATTAATAAACTCTAATTTAAAAGTTGATTAATGAAATTAATTAAAGGTCAATCTCGGTGTAACACGTGGAGATTAGAGCGATTGAACTCCGATTAAAATCGCTAGCGTGTAAATTACCGATATTTTAGTCACCTAAATTAAGTGGTGAAGTGGGTTTTATCATTGTTAAAACTAATTGCCACACACGTATGATAATGAATAAAAGTAAAATAGGGTTCTCTAAATTTATAGAGATTTTAATAAAATGGAGAGAAAAGCGGAATAAAAATGAGATTTTATGAAGCAAGCCAGGCAATGGCTAGATAAAGGTAAAAATAGGTAAATGTTTACCCAAAAATCAAAAAGCAGCAATTCTCCAAGAAAGTGGGGCCGAATTTTTTATAACATATTATTATTTTTATTAAATATCCCAGAGACGGTTCGAATCTTTACTTCAAATGTTAAGATAATCCGATGAATCGACCCGATCGGAAGAGACCCGAGAGAGCACATAAATACCTCCTATTTCATTCGAAATTACATCCTGACATGATAATAGCTACAAGAGAATTTAGCATCAGGAACAATTCAGCAGGTATTCTTACATGAAACCTCTAAGATTGTTGCTTTTCGAGGAGAAAACTATCAAGGATCACCAAAAATATTGAAATCTTGTTTGAAACTGAAATGAGGCGCCTAAGTTGAAAAACGGAGAAAACTTCTTAAAAGTGCTTGGCTAGTCACCCAAAATAGGCATAACATCGGGAACGAGTTGAATTACTCATAAGCAGTAATTTCAAAGATCCAGAATCGAAATTAAGTGAAATTTGATCATTCGGATCTCTTAAATAAAGTAAAACTACATGATTAAATATAAAAATCTTATACGTAGTAAATTATAGCCGGGGATATAAAATTTGCGTAGCCCTACTCCTTGTTGGGAAACACGAGGTAGGCTGCTAAAGCATTCCACTTGACGATCTGACATATCTTGATAGTAATATACTTGAAGCTCGAGGTAAAAGGCTATTAAGCAGCCAAACCTTGATGTAAGTCAGCTACTTAAGAGCCACTCTTACTAGACACGTAGCCAAATCAAGTTTAAAGACGAATCAAGTCACAGAGCGACCTTGGTATCTGTTCTTAAGAATTTCACATTTCCAGGGCAATGCTTAAGTCAAAGACGAGTCCAAGACTAAGTCTTCTATCTAGTCTAGGATCACCGATTGAGACTCGCTTAGAGATCGCCACAGCGATCCAAATGCAAATCGATTGACTCGGGATCACGTAAACAAATCGGTATAGGTGGCGGCGCAAATGAACTTAAGTCAAATCAAGTCAGCCATCAAATCTAAATCAACATACCAGCGTCGATAATGTTTTAGAGAACAGCAGTTGGAGGCGAGGTAGAAGCACTTGATGTTTGATAGAAATGTGCATTACACAATAGAATTTCCCCAAAAAAGTTTTATTGTAATGTCACGCATATATTATAATAAAATCTTTTAGTTATTCTGATTCATGTTCATAAACATCATCGATAAATGGATAGTCTAATTAAAAAATACAACCAAAGCCTTCAGAAAATGATTAATTTAATTATAAAGTAATGATTAATAATTTTATTTCAATATCACGCATATGTATGCGAAGAAAAAAATATCAACACTTCACGGACGATCATGCTCCTACTTTATTATGTAGATTTGTATTTTAAAATATTAACCTGCACTTTGATTACCTTATCTATATTACTTTTTATATTTTATCTTTCAAATCGATTCACCTCAATTTAATCATATTATTAATTAACCTCTAAGTCTAATCTTAAATATGAATTGTTAAATCGAACCTAGGCTTAAGGAAATTTTTTAACATGATGCTTAAGTGATTTATGGCCATTGGATTGTCGGTACTTTTACAATTTTGATTTTCACCAAAACAGTTTATTTTAAAAATAATAATTAAATAGATGAAATTTCTAGTATTTCCTTTCTAAGCATGGTGCTTAAAGAAATCTTAAGTATAGCAATCGGACTCTCTCATATTCACCATCAAACTGTATTTTGTTAGGAGTGAAGTTACTACTTTATCCCTGAATGCCCCCAATTTGTAAGTGTGGTGTTTTAGAAAGTTTCAATCATGGGGAAAATATTCGGAAATTAAATTATAACTTTAAAAATGCGACTTTATTTAAAATTGAGAGTAAATATAATTGATATATGATATCTACACTTAAAATAATCAGAGATAATCTTTATTCAAATGGTTGTCGGATCAATTTTTATGGAAAACAATTTGAACAAGCTTGTGTGGAAAAGTGGTATGTAAGATTTTGGAAGATTTGTAGAGGGCTATTGTAAAAGTAAGTTTGCGATGTCTTTCTTAATGATAATCCCAGCCATATGACAAACATCACGTCCATTAACACTAGTAAAGGAGGCGTGCGATACGTTCTTGTCGATTTTCAAATGATACTACCTCGACTTTTATTCTTTGTCGTTCTAAGTATCTGTGATTAAGAAAAATAAAAGTAATTGAGAGTATATTGAAAATGTAGAATGGCGATTAATTGAAGCCCATATCGTTGGTTGGTTATTAATTTAATAAGAAAAAATATTAGTAGCGTTAAAAATGTGAAACGATTTTATATCTTCAGAATGTGAAATAAAATATCATTTTTTAAATTAGAGCGACACGTAAAAATAAAACCGAGAGTCTTAGTTAATTATTATTGACTGTGAGTTATCGATTAAGAATTAGATTATTATTAAAATATAATATTTTTCTTTGCTTTTTAGATTTTTAGGAATAAGGGTAATTTAGTACTCCCAATCCCGCTTGAATTGTGAATTTTTTTATAGTTGTAGCAGCCCAGCTTTGGCGCGTATATTTGTTAGTGTTGTATAATGTTTATAAAATATGCCAATGGAAGAATTTTGAAATGTGTTTTCGTTGATATAATTTTAAGCGAAGTATTATATAATATAAGCAAAGAAATATCACGATGGAATTGAATAATACGTATTTTTGTAGGATGGAGAGATGAGTAATAATGTGAATGGAAGAAAGCAGGAAGAAAGCATAGCGCTTGTTAGAACTTTATATATATTAGTGATTAGAGATAGTGGTGATAATAATTAGTGATAGTGATTGTGATTATTAATTAATGATAATTAAAGTCAAAATTTCCTATTTCATGGTGGATATAGTGTAGCCGTCTCAAATTAAGAGGCTTGACCCAATATAACCCTTTCTCGAAATTATACTTCATTTATTTATTGCCATAACTCTTTTAAATTGGGTGCTATGGGGAGTTCAGATGATCTCCATGATGCGCTCATCACAGATAATGGAATTGTCTCGGTTGCAAGTTCAAGCCACCCCCGGATGCATTTTCATTCCGTTACAATTTTTTTCCAAGAATGGCTTCCAGCTGATCTCTTCAGGAAGGTATTCGTATCGTATTTTTCAATAATCAAAATTAATAGACTTTTATAGTTTTAATTGCTACGCATAACTTTTTCATTAAAATAAGAAATTTCATTAGTTAAAAATACTAACCTATGCCTATATTGTTAGTGAATATTGTGGTATCATATACACACTATTTGAGTTAAAAAATTGAACAATCTTTTGGATAGAGTACCTTTTCAATGAAAATGTGAATACAAGAAGTACCTCTTTATTCACCTAAATTACAAATTTTTTTTTTTTGGTAATTAACGATGAGGTGAGTTTCGAACAGTACTTTTGATCACTAACAAGAGCATTCTCACTAGGCTGATTCCTAAATTACGAATTCTTTGAAATCCTTGTAACATAGACTCCTTCAGTGTTTGATGAAATGTCTCAATGATTTTGTATCAGATTCGATCGTAAAACTTATGGATTAATTTTTTATTTGTTCAAGTGGTTCTGATGTATTGAATTCCCTCATTTTTCGTATGAACACTGGCTCTAAACCTGTAAGTAACTTTGGAATGACTTGTCTAATGCAATCTTAATCACCATCTTGCTTGAAACTCGTAGTCAAATTAGCATTGAAATGCTCTGTTCAATTGATCTCTACTTTTTTTTTGCATGATCAACATATTACTGTATATGAATATGTTAAAATGACCCATACGCTTCTTATATATTGTGAAGTAGTAGATAGTCACATAGTTGTAATTAACGGCGCAATAGCGGTATAGCGGCGCGTAGCAATATTGTATCATCACACAACGTCTCCGTATATAGCAGTAAGTAGAGGACTTTTGGAGTTTAGTTGCTAGGACCTCTAAATGCTATTCATAACTATGACATTGTCATGATGCTTCATTTTGGGTCAATTAGGAAATGGTCTCCCTATTATCACAGAACACGTGCTAAGGGTGTATACAAATCTGACTTCCTACCCTACTTCGATGGGATCCTCCTTATTGACATTGGGGTATGTTGTTGAAGTCTTACATGCATGTGTTCAGTGAAATTCACTAGTTGCTAGCTGGTTGCATATCAAAGAGGTCAACTTGCCTCTCAAACACTTGTGCCCTCCAAGACCTAGTTGCATATCAAACAAGAGTAGTAGTACTTTGACATCTGACTCCTAGTTGCATTTCACTCACTTTGTGGGATGAGTATTTTAATTTTTGACATTTCGGGAGACAAGTTTGACTCTCCTTCCTGTCACATTGGACATATTTTAAACAACCTATCCCAATTCCTCTTAAGTGGATCCCGCTAAGTGATAAGGGGTTTGGATTGTAAGTAGTGTTGCAGTTTGTTTCTTGGTGTCTGCCCTATGTTACAATTGTACACTCTTTGTTTTGTATAGAGGAATATCGAAACAGATATCAAGTTTTTACATAACATATAGCTCAGGAAATAAAATGCAACGAATAACATTTTAACTATTAGCTCTGCTTGTTTCTCTCCTAATATTGGCATTTGGTTTATTCTTAATTAAAGTCTTCTCGAAATGGTGATGTACGTACAGATGGTGGCAGAAACAATAGCAACTTACCTATTAGTCTTTGCAACATGTGGTGCAGCGGCTTTAAATGCTAGCGATGAAGAAAAGGTGTCAAAACTTGGAGCTTCAATTGTTGGTGGTCTCATAGTAACAGTAATGATTTATGCAGTTGGGCATATTTCTGGTGCACATATGAACCCTGCTGTTACAATAGCTTTTGCTTCTGTAAGATTTTTCCCATGGATACAGGTACTGCTTTATTATTATCCCAATGCTGTATGCTCAGAGTTGTTACGGTGTTGGTCCACTCCCTTCTTGTGGTTCATATCATTTTCTTAAGCCTTTAAGCACTTTTAAGTATCGTTCTCAAATTTTTTTGGGCACTAACTATTTATCAATTTGTGTATACATGTATGCTTATATTCATAGGTGTATCATCAATGTATATAAATTGTTTTCTCAATTAAATAGATGATTTGTATGCATCAAAGCAAAATGTTTTAGTTTAGTTTGTGGATATTGCATGTACTCATCTATGCAACAGTTTAATTACTTTTCTCTAATTTTAAATGCCTAAACTTATGTTTAAGCAAGATTCCAGTATGCAAACCTTAAGCACAATTAGCGGACTTTGCAGGAAAGGAAAAAAAAAATAGTAATTGGTGTATATGGACATTGCAATCGGTAATCACTAATTACCAATTGAATTACAGCCCTCCAATAAATAATATTCCCAATAAAATAAAATTTAACTTGTAAGTGTATACTTTGAATATGAGTATCTAACCCAATCAATTTTCAAATCACAAGTCCATTATATGTATGGCAGGTACCTTTCTATGCTGTAGCTCAGTTGACAGGTGCAACGTCGGCAGCCTTCACTCTCCGTGTATTGCTGCAGCCAATAAAACATATTGGAACCACAACGCCATCAGGGACAGACGCTCAAGCATTGATCATGGAGATTGTGGTCACATTTTCGATGATGTTCGTCACATTAGCAGTAGCTACTGATTCAAAAGCTGTAAGATAAAATACATCTTAATTAATTTTGAGTTGATAATTTTTCAATCATTCAAAATTTTTTTTATGAGGATGGCAAATTGGAATTTGTTATGATAATTTTGAATTATAATTGCATTAGTTACTCGAGTATTTATTTCAGTTTATAAGCCATTAAAATTGTATGTTTGGTGAGGAAAATAAAGAAAATTCAGAATGAATGCAAAAAAGTGAGGAGTTACATATCTAAATAGAGTATCTTAAGAGTGTAATCTGCCTTTATAAAAAAATCCATTGAAATCATATACTCATCTTTCACAAAACATTTTCACTCTTTGGGGTTAGGTAAGCTAATGAAAGGAGAAGAAGGAGCAATAATAAGAGTGAATTTTAATTTGATGTCTCTCGATCTAGTGTTCGAACCAGTTTTCATGTACTTTGACTAATCATGCTTGCAGTTTATGGCTGTTGTTGGCCAAACATGTCCGAAAATCCTTCTATGGAACACAACATATCACACCAAACATTATGATCCACATATATTTATGATGCAATGATCTACATTTATACTTCTATGTTATGTTCATATTTATTGGTTTACAGATAGGAGAACTTGCAGGCATGGCTGTGGGTTCAGCAGTATGCATAACATCAATCTTGGCTGGGTAAGTAAACTAAAGACTCCTCAAACGTTTATGGTAATTACTGGTGGAGTAATATATTTTTTCCAAAGAGACAAAATAAAACTATAGGATAGAAAATAGATTTTCATATACTTAGGATGGCCATGACCCAGATAGTAATTATATCTTTTAATTTCTTGATGTATGTTATTCTAAATACTCAGACCAATATCTGGTGGATCAATGAATCCTGCAAGAACTCTTGGACCAGCAATAGCAAGTGGCAATTACAAAGGAATCTGGGTATATATGGTTGGACCTGTAGTTGGAACTCTTTTGGGAGCATTTTCTTATACATTCATTAGAGTACCGGACAAACCTATATAGTCCATCATATGTTCCCAAATTGATTTTCATGATTTTTCAAAAAATTTACTAGTCAGTGAAGCAACCATATAATACTCGATCTTTTTCTATGTAAGCTATAGCATTGATTGTATATATCAACGTAAATATATAGTCGCATAAAATTACTCGTAATGAAAGATGGCCAATTATATATTGCACGTAGTAAAAAAGTTTCTATTTAATTTGGTGTAGTACATAGGAGTTCAGCATTCAATCGTTGGGCACTATCCAAAGATATCAATAAAAAGGGAAAAAAAATCAAATCGGGCTTTAATACTTGTATTGAGGGAATTAGAATTTTTATGAAGATATGGAAAGAACTGATATCAAAATAGTAAGAAAAACCATAATAATGTATGTGGAAGTCTCACGATGTTTTGAAAAAGAAATATGACAATAGTGGAATTCATTTTTCATAAAATATAATATTGCTACTCTTAGTTACTCCACTGAACATTGAAATTCTCACCTAATATCATAACATTACTAATGTTTCTTTAAATTGCCTATTTCGGTCATTGTTAGACTATATACAGTAAAAACTCTATAAATTAATACTCGATAAATTAATACTCTCTAAAATAATAAATTTGTTTACTAAAATAATAAATTTGTTTAGTTCCTATTTGGATCAGTTAAAAAATTACAAAAAATCGATAAAATAATAAGATAATAATTTTTTTCGAGAAATCCTTTTATAATATAAGACCCAAGAAAATCACAAATTAATAATTCTTAGAAATTAAAAAAAATAATTATTACAAATTAATGAAAATATGACTTTATAAGAATGAGAGAGTAATATAAGTATTGTTTCAATGTGAAATAATTATGGTTATAATCTTAAACAATATTGATTAATTACTATAACTAATATGAAAAAGAATTAATATTATTTCCTTGTTAATAACTGTATTATGTATCTTCAAATAACTGGATGATTCTACATCTTTGAATCAATCGTTTAATTAGAAAGCGAATTAATTACGTATAGGTCATGTTAAAACCTCTACAAATTAGTAAATTATTAATATATCGATAAATTAATAAGCTACAAATTAATAAATTTAGATAGAAACCTTTATTAATTTTTCTTGTCTGATATAAAATTGGGTAGATTCAGATTAGGATTTAGGTTAAAGTTATAAGTTTTATTTTATAAATTTTAATTGAAAACCTAAAAACGATAAAAGAAAATCGTAGTCTCATACATCCGAGTATTGTAGTTTGCACTTTTTGATGAACTTTGACCGTGATTATTAATTATTCATTATTTTAAAATATAGAAAATTTATATAATTGGATTACTCTTTTAAATACTTTTATAATATTAATTTTTTTAATTTTTAATAATATAATTAAAATAGTGAAAATTTAATCTACGATATATGAGAAAAGACAATTATTTTGGATTGCAGGGAGTAATAACTAAGAAATAGAAATCAAGGTCATCACAAGACAAGAACGAAAATTTAAAGGGATAAGGGAGATACTTGTGATATGTTTCGATTTAGTTCGCGAGCCAAGTAGTCGACCATCGACTTTCCGATCTTGTGATTTGCTAATAACCTCGTATACATGTAGACTTTATCCTGTGTTAGTATGAAACAAACACCTTAATAATACAAAATATGCTTGAGAACATTATAACCGTTTCAAATCTCCTAAGTATTTAAAGTCTCGGCCAACGTATTGATAGCCACTCTTGATGCGCTGCTAGAGCACCACACTATGTGAACTCAGCCAAAAGCGCTGTTCATGCAGGTCATATATCTTCTTTTTTATTGTCGAAATGGTGCCGGTAATTAGCGACATTAGCGGTTGGTTCCGGTAAGTGACATAACAAATGGTCCCCATATTGGAAATCGATCTCCACACTAACAAGATCATGTGCTATGGCGTACTGCGGTCAGCCGACCCATTCGGCAGTGGATCGATCGATTAAATGGCAGACCATTGAATACGTTCCGCGGCCTAATCGCGTGTGCATGCGAGCTCCCTGCTCTCCGCCTCGCTCCTGCGCCCTTCCTTTTCTCAGTTATCAACCGGCCGCGGCGGCTTCCTACTCCCATTTCTGATGTTGCGCCCATACCATCCGCCCCGCTGCTGCAGCTCCAAAGGATAAGCTCCCTCGGCATCGTCTTAGCTATATTTTGTTGGTCGGTAATTGAGCAAATGAGTACTTTTTTTATTGATTGAATTGTTATATGCTCTTGTTGTAGAGTGTGGTGAAATTGAGTTTGGAATTCATCCAAATATTTATGTGATTTTGATTAATATGTTGTATAAGTTGATTTTATGGGTTTTTAGTTTGAAAGCTTAATATTTTTTATGAATATTGTACTTGTGGATTTACTTTTATGGGATTTTGGTTTGAAGCATTTTACGTTGAATTGGAATGTAAATGTTTTAACCAAAGTCTCAATCTTTATTTCTTTAATTGTTTGAAATCATATGTTTTAATTATTGTTATCTATAAAGAAATGAACAGCATTCTATGATTGTGTTAAATGATTCTTACATGCCTTACATTTAGAGTCTTTTTGTTGAAATTATGTGAAATTGATAGATTCGATATAATTTTGATGAATGTAATAATTAAAAGTCATATTCTTTACCATTCCACCCTCATTTTTGTAGGGTTTGATTATGTTATTTCATCAATGAGTAGTAGTTGAACTTGACATTCTATAATATTTGTGTACTCTTATTTATGTCAACTAAGAGTACTAATGCCATTTTTATTCATTCTTAAATAGTTTAGTTTATGTCATAAAAATAGATAGATGGATCCATAGCTCGATTTGGAAAATGATTATTTGAGAAGATGATTAGCCGATTCACTGAGATCATTATTGTTGGAAGAACTATATTTTTAAAGTATATATGTATTGAAATGTGTGTCTGGAGTATATATGTACTCTAAATATATTTACACACATTCCTTAATATGTCTAATAATTTTCAAGGTATATTGTGAGGCCGCCAGTAAGCTATTGCGAGTGAGAATCATTATAATCGAACAGTCGCATGCGATGGGTGACTCGGTTAAAACTGCATTTATCCAAAAATTTGATTTACAAAATTCGAGAAAGAAGAGTTTTTTAAAATTCCTGATCCATCGTATTTGATATTTAGCCAACCCATTTCCATATCTGACATATCTCAAAAGGCAATGATACAATGAGGCTACAAGCGGGAGTAAATACCGTATCTGAACTCACAAAAATGGTAAATAATTTAAAGTCTGAAAATGAAACTCTGTGTCAGCGGTTGTGACACAACAAAGCAGGAATGTGAGGATGTGATACCCGATGCTGCTAGCCGCTCGAATATAAACTCTGACAGCTCACATTTCATTGCAGATGCAGCCGACTGTGCCAAATGAAATGCCGCCCAAAGCGAATAGGGGTGTAAGCCACGAAGCTTAGTGAAAACTTAACACAGGGGTGAAACTTAAGCCATATGAAACGAGACAATCAATAGATATAGTAGTCAATGAATAATATGTATATATTGGACTACTAATAAGGTCATATCGGCAAAAAAGATTTTCGGGCATAACATCTCAGATATAATACAAAGTCTGGTAGATGTAATCTGCCCATAATAAAATCACGAGAGTTCGGCCATTGTATAACTCTGATAAATCAAACCTGATCTCACCATGTCTCACCTTTAAATATATTATGATCAGTCTACTGAGGAATGGATAATCTAAACCTGACTCTTTATCTTAGTAGTATAAGGCGAAAGGCATGACAATGCACCTGACCAAGTGATCGGATAATCCTTCTTTATACCGAGTATAAGTACATAAGGCCCGAGCCAGCAACATACCGTAGTATAAAAGACCCAACCTGACAATGCAACAAAGTGATCATAGATAATCATGCAGCTCTTATACCGAGTATAAGGCCAAACCCAGCTTATCTTAGTAGTATAAGGCCCGATAGCGTCGCGTATACTGAGGAGGAGTCGCTTTAACCCACAATCATCTAGCCTGGGGTCGTATCCCGATACTCAGTCACCTCCAAAGTCACGCATAACTCCAACCAACATCTCCCAACTGACTACTACTGTTCCCCAGAAACGATATCAAAGCACGCGGCTAAAACGTCTTTGATCGCCATCAATCGAGCGCCCAATGAGGCCACGAAATACAAAGAATGTGAATGAATACAAGAAAGCGTAAATTGAGAGTTCAAACATTACCCCTCAAGCAAATCCCCGGCTTGTATGAAATACAATCCATAATCATATGAACTCCATAAATGAATCTACGCCATTAGTACCCTGTTGACTAACATACTATTTATAATCCTTCCTGATAACATGTTTCCACCAATTTAAAATAGAAATAAACTAAAATTGCTTCCGTGAGATAAGTACTACGCCTCTGTATTCCCTGAAAATCCTCATAATCTAACTTCTGATAGCATATTGTATATTACTAGTTTGAGTTAAATAAATAATTTAAGGGGTTATAGTTCACAGAATCTTTCAATTCATCGTTTATAATAATAGTAATTGGTCGAATTATTATTATTATCTGACTCTTATTATGCGGCGCAGAAGGTGGCCTGTCTGATGTTGGATTCTCTTCATGTATGAAATTAAAAGCTGACATTAACTTGGTTCTGAAAAAAAAAAATTGTTTTTTCGGTCGGTGGGACGAGGGATAATAAATAATTTCAATGATAATATTATTTGTAAATTATTTGGGCAATTACATTTATAATTTAATTGGAATAACCGGGGCAATTCGAGTTAAGTTAGATGGATTGGGTATCAAATCGCACGATTCGTTTCGATGCGGTTTGTTGACTTAAGGAGTTAAGTAATCTAAGTCATCTTATCATACTATTAAGCACAAATATGCAGTATCTCCATTTTGGGAAACTGGTTACAGGAGAAAAAGAATTTTTTTCTCTTCGATTCTTCCTTTGGCGTATAAGCATCCTCGAGTTGGTTGCTAAGACTTTACACTTCCTCACGATTTTGAGGTAAGAAATTTGAGTTTAGTTATTTTCTTGGTTGACTTTTGGTTGACTTTTCCATAATTCAATTTTATGATGAATCTTAGTTTGTTATGGAGTTCATGGCGTATATAAGTGATGAATTCATGATTTAGAAGGTTGTTTGAGGGCGTTTAGCGGGATGACTTTTTAGGTTTTAAGTTGACTTTTTAGGTTGATATTTTCTAAGACTTTAAATGTGTAGGAGAATTTGGGACTTTATTATAGTTGTTGTGATGTTAAGTGGTGATTTAAAATTTGATTAAAAGGGAGTTATGTCGAAAAAGTGTTAATTCAAGTTGAGTTATAATTGATATTTCGAATATATGGGTGTAATTATAGACTTCTTGATTAAGCAGAATGACTTATAAGTCGATTTGTAATGAGATAGTGATAAGATTTGGGGAATCGATTGGGACATCAATGTCGATGGGATTATAATTAGATGGTTTGTAAGTCGTGTTAGGCGTTTAGAGATAGTTCCCACAGAGTTGGTTATGTATCTTAGAGCATGGTATAGTAGTAGGTCTTGATTATAACTACGGGTGTTGTTTAGGCGTTGATGGGTGGAAAAGAGCGATTACATGATTGTCTTCGCGAAAGGTTTTGCGGTAGTAGCAGTGATGCCCCTCATGAATTGACTACTACGTCTTCTTTTTAAATTGGGTGAAGCATTATTTATTGTTATGATTATGTAGGGGCCAAAATACATGTTATTGTGTTATGATTCGTGAGAATGACATCGTGTAATTGTTATATGATTGTGATTATATTTGTGGTAGTTGAAGATTGCTTGAGTAAGTAATAGCTTGAACTCCCAACATATTTAAGTTTCTTTGACCCTTATGATTTACGTGTGGCCTTGTGTGATTGTGTTTGACTTCTGATTGTGAGATGTTTTAGGCGTGTGCTTGGATATTGTTTGGGAGTAAGAGTAGGCTGGTTATTGAAGTGATGGTAGAGTTATCGATATTTTGAGGTGACTTAGTGTGATGTTGTTATATTTGGGATGATTAGGGGTTAGGTGACTCTCCTTCCTTGCGGGGATGTGGCGATATGTGCCTTATACTTAGTGTATAAGTGCGGTGTGCACTTATCGTAGTGTATGAAGCGGTGTGCGCTATCTTGAGTGTATAAGAGCGATGCCTTGTACTTAGTGTATAAGAGCGGTGCTTGTACTTAGTGTATGAGTGCGATGTGCCTTATGCACTTGTGTATAAGTGCGGTGTGCATATACTTTGTGTAGTCTACGGTTTTGGCACTTATCTTTGCGAGAATAAGTGGGGAATTGATTATTAATTGGTAGTGCTGGGTAGGCGGATTAATTATATCTGCGTTAGAGATTGGTATACCGGTGGGGATATGAGAGATAGGAGGTTTGACTAGAGTTTTTAGTCGTTGTTGAGTCGTGATTTCTTTCTAGGTGTGTGATGAGCCTTACATTATATCTTACGTGTATTATGTCACGAGAACTTTCCTATGGAATTATGTTGTATGACCTTTTAGGTGATCCACGGATATATGTATTGTATTCATATTTGACTATTATATTGATTGACTCGTTGGCATGGTAAGTTCACCCTGTGTTAAGTTCACTAAGGCAAAACTTTTTCGCGTTAGAGGCGGCATTTCGTTTGTGCCGGGTTGACGGTGACGGTTGAGCCGAGGCTGTTGAGAGTTTGTTCAGTGGCTAGGTGAGCGTCGGTGTGAGGAGGATCTCGTAGTCGATTTTGATGTGTTGTCAAGCCCCAGTTATTTGTAGTTTTTGCTTGTCGGCAGTTTGTCATTTTATTACAGTACCTTCTTTACTCTTTGTATGGCGTTACTTTATTTTGGGATATATTTGTGTATATATTTATGGGTTAGTCGTTTTAGATATCGGATGATGGATTATAAATTTTAAAAACTGTTTTGATTTGGGAAACTTAATTGATAACATTTTGGATGAAGCAATTGTGTTTTAAGCTGGTCAAATCAAAATGGGTTTGGTGACTCGGTGTTCATTTTAATGACTCTAGCCTCAGGCGGCAGGCCACAGGTGATTGCTAAATTGGTGATTGTAATCACTTGAATATTCTCAGTGGGATTTACGTGATAATGTAAATATAAATTGGATGAACCCAGATGAGTAATTACTAAATTGGATCGATAGTTGAATGACTTTGTTAGTAACTTGGTAGTTACTATTAACAACTTGTTAGTGTTTGATTTTACTTAACGATTTAATTAAACTTAGATTCGGCTCATTAAGCTATGTTGGGCTTTAGGTTTGACATATAAGCGAACTTATTAGGTTTTTCATGCATAATAGGTTTCATGAAATGAAAAGCAACTCGTTTTATACTCCCATTGTGTTCAAGGAACAATTGAAAATTCTTCTGTGATTTTTTAAATCAATCAACTATGTTCTAGCAAACACAAATGTAAGTTCAACCTCTCTGGTGTGCAACAGCTAGAGGCACTACATTTGAAGTGCTCAAATTTGGAATTCAAGGAGGCCGTGAAAGAATGTGTTGATGAGAACACCCATTGGCGTCAGTAAAGTGCTCTGTTATTATAATTGTTAATTATGTGTTTTAGATTAATTTATATTAATTTGAGGATCCGAGATGTATGAATTTGGTGTTTCATCATGAATGAAATTCATCTTATATTCTAACGATGGTATGAGCCCTCTGATTTAATATATTTTATCTAATTTGATTGTGTGTTGACATGGTTGTTAGTTAATTTTGATTATTTCATGATTTATATATTCAATTGATGAATATATAATGAAAAAAATAAGCCATTTTTATATATATTTCACATTTGAATCATCATTTCATGTATTGATTTTGATGATTTGATGTTTAATTGTTTCATGAATTGAAGGGATTAAAATTGATTAATTTAATTTTTAATTTGAGGTGAATGATTTTTCGATTTTACGGGTGAGGTTTAAAATTTAGGAAAATTACGAAATTAAAGCTAGTGTTCTTAAACCCTTAAGGTTCGTACCAGGTTTGTTTTAGAATTTTTTTGAATTTTTAAGTACTCCAAGAAAATTGATTTAATTCTGGATTGTTTGAGATTTAATCGAAACAATAGAAGTGTTTTGGTAAAATTCCACTTGGACATGTTCAATAATAATGATATTGTTGATGTTCAAAGAATAAAATTATTGATTTTTAGAGCCTGCAATGAAACTTACAAAGTTGATGTCTGGGCTTGGCGAAATAGATTACCAAGAATCGGTCGCTTGAACTGCTGAATTTCACGTTCGACCGCAGGGGCGTAGCTCACCCGGCAAATAAGGCGACACCGGCCGGTAGTGTTGGTCGTGGGTGCGGAGGCGATGCGTGTTGGCCGTTGAGTTAGGTAAATTTTGAAAACCCTAAATGTATTTTATAAATTATTTTGGTTTAAAATTATTGGTAATTATTAATTTGGTTCATCTTAAATCATAAATTTTGTCATTAAGATAATTTAAATATATCTTGAATGTCATTAAATTTGATTTATATTTCCACTCATAATTATTTTAAATTAATTGATAATTTTGAAAATATATTTCATGGTGACTTTAAATTTTGAATTTTGGAGTTAATTACTTGTAGTAATTATTCCATGATTTAAGTGGTGAGAATTATTGTAATAATTATCATTAATCATGTGTGAATATATTTAGAATTCCAAAATTTACATTAATTGATAGTGGTGGCAAATAATAGGTAATTAATTAGTCAATTATGAATACATTTAATCTAATTTCATTTTAATATATATGACATTAGGGTATTTATTTATTTTAATATTTTGCCCATATATATTGTATGGAATGGAAAGGGAGGTATTAGATATGACCAGGTTTAATTTAATTATTTACGATTACGCGTCTTGGGAAATGTTAGCATTTTAAAAGTCGTATATATTCTTGTATTCATTTACCCTGACTGGCTGTGTCTAAGTTGGCTTAGAGTAGTAGTATGCTTGATGTGAGGTAGCGTGAAAGTCGCATTTCCACCAGGCAATGGAGGAAGCTTGAGGTTTTGAGTCTTGAAGAATACAAGACTGCCCAGCATTATTAATAATAGGGCTATGTTAGCATTCAGCTTTGTTAAGTGATGTAGCAATAGGTCACAGAATTGTCTCTCCTAAATGTATTGTTATTATTTTTTCATATTTAATGCATGTTCTTTGAATATGTCTTATCTATCGTAGTTAATAAAGTTAAATAACATTAATCTACAGGTAAATTTAAAATGTAAGTAATTTAAGTTGTGAAATCGGTTGCTTTATCCCCAAGCCTTTATTGATGGCGGGAGTTACAGGTTGCACTGATGTGATGGATCGTATTGAAGTGATTTCGCTGGATCTGGGCTTCGGATGATCGCTCAGTATCATTGGTTTGGTGGTATCTTTAACGGTTTGTCGAATCTGAGATTAGGTAGCATCACATATAGTACTAGTAACACAAAGGGATTATGTAGTTTCGTAATTGGTTATTAGCTACTATTATCTTTGGATTTAAAATGTATGCGATGTTGGGTTTGAATCACAGGCGTAATAGACTTTAATCCTTGCATATTACGTTACATAATTGGTTGACAACCCTCTTATTATCTTGATTCAAAATGTGTAGTGTTACCGTTTGAGTCGAGTATAGTAATCTTGATACCTTGTACATTTGTGTGATTTGAAATACTTGGTATTATTTACAGATTCATTTTGTAATCTCATTATGAATTGTTTTGAGCCCCACCTTTGTTTATTTTAAGTTGCATATTTCTAATATGTTTGGCATATTAAGTTTACCTATTTTATTCACCGTTCATTGGGCAAACTAAATGCATGACTTTATAATGTGAAATAAAATAGTTAAGGAGAAATCGAGATGATTTGTTGAAATAAAGTGTTACAATAGCGATCTCGTTCAACCGTTTTAATCGGTTGTATGCTAATAGAGGATAAAACTTTTAAATACCACAAACATTTAAGACTTGATTCAATCGTAATCGTTATGAGACTTGGTTAGTGAACAAAGTCATGATATGATTGAAAGGATAATTAATTTTGATTCAATCAAAGGTGATGATCTTATGAAGACGATATGTGTCTCTTGTACGCCAAAACAATATAAATATGAAATAGTTTGATCTCCTTTTTGGAAAACTATTGAATGATCTTGAATGTTGTGTATCTACGTTGGACATGAGGTGGTATTTAGTTTCTTTTAACATGATGAGCAGTGGTTCATGAATTGTGATAAACAAAAGCTTAGTATCATAACCAAATAAGCAAGTTATCTATTAGGTTCTCGCCTCGCTTAATACGGTTAATTGAACATGGAGCTTATAAGTTGAGGATGGCTAGTGCAGCTTCATTATTTTGAACTTTGAAGCATATGTAACCAAATAACAGGTTAGTGGAGCATGGGCTATAAGTTGAAGTTAATGATTAATTGTTTAAAGCATAGAAAGAAGGATTTTAAGTAACATTTAGGAATTGAAAGAGATTTGATTAAATCTCATATCTCAAATAATTTTGTTGTCGAAAATGTAATGCTTGGGCGGGCTATCAAATTAGTAGAACACTAGTTTGACTCGCGTGATTTAATCATGGATATGAGCCAGAATATAACGATATTTGGAAGGCCGAATCTGAGGATTATCGGCTCTTTGTGTAATGATGGCGACTACATTATAAGAGCACCGTTTTAGATCCTCCATGAAGTGGTTGGGATTCTAAACTATTTTCTTTGCACTTGTAAGGAGTAGAAAGAGTGTCATGTTTGACTTAGTTTCCATGCTCGGTGATTACGATTAAGGGAAGCATTCTTTCTTCTTTGAAAGGACACCTTGAACAACAAATTGAATAAACACTTATGGATAATGGCTTCGAACAAGACTTGAGTATAATCTTGAAGAGAAGATGAACTAAAAGTCGACTCTTACTAGACTTAGTGGAGGTTATTAATCTAAATTAAGTTTGTATGTTTTACGTACAAGTTGAGTGAAGAGTTGAGAATGGGTGAATGATACATCGAGTTGATAAGGGTATGGAAGGACCGTATGAATACTATCAGTTAAAGTCGAGTATCGTCGATATAAGTAGTATCATCCGAAGAATGAGACATCATTCTAATCTTAAAAACGTGCTGGTAAGATCGTGGTAGGAATTGTGTTTAAACGAATGGATCAGATCTTTCAATTTCATATTCCAAGATAATTTCATTAACCTTAGATGTATTATTAGTTAAGTGATACAAGTAAGGATTGTGTTTAACTTGGCTGAAACACAAAGAATGAAATAATTTCACGAGTTCTTTACGCTACGTTTAAATTAATTTATTCATATTAAGCTATAGAGACAGTGATAAGCGAGCTTTGAAAGCGTCTCGTATGGGATAAGTTATTATTATGTGTAGTAGACATAATTTAACTCGAATCAAAGTTGATATTAAGTCATTTGTACATAACGGAAGGAAATTACAGTATTTGTTCCATCATTGTAGTGTCATGATTTATTGTACATATAAGTCTTAGGTATGAAGTACAAATAGTGAAAATAAATATGTGACTTGAATGCATTCAAGTGGCTCCGTAGTAGATACCAATCCAGTATTAGAACCATTCGGTTATATCAAGGAGGATCCACTCTTGATCCATTTAAAGCTAAATCTTGATGATACAATGACATGAATAAATAATACTCCGATAAATGACTTGAGGTGTTTAAATGAAATAAGATGTGAATACATGGGTTGGTATAAAAGCTCTATTTTATCTTATGGATGGTGATTCATGATAAAGGTAGCTCTATGTGCTACGGATGGTGAATCATCAGGAAGTAATAAAATGTATTCTCGTAAATGAGCTTAGTCATGAATGAGCGTTTAATCATACATTTGGTTGAGAAACCAGATTAAACATATTCGTTGGTTGACTAATACTACAGCTTTCTTATTATACAAGTTGTAACATGTGCGTGCTTGAAGTTACCATGTTCCTAAGTAATGATCGGTGATGATGGATACTTGACTGTTATTGGAACTTTCCCAATACCAATGAGAATATAAAGAAAGTTTACATCTGCTAGAGATCAAGTTGTAAACTTAAGATTGAGTATAATGTTATATTCCTCACTTTGATACTTGATGAAAATCAATAAGAATCAAGAGTGATGAAGAATCTTGAGTTACTTAAAGGTTAGTGGGAGCATGACTGCATAAATGAAGTTTATACACTAAATGTTGAACAAATCTTCCTATGACCTTAGAGGGGTATACTAAGCGATTAGATTCTTGTACATTTGTGAGCCCAACTACATATATGTGACACATACTATGATCAGTCACATTATATATGTGAGCTTGCATGACATTAGCTTGTTAAGTTTAGATGGCATGAAGCTCGGTGGTCAGAAATCTATAATAGATTAAATTACATAAATAGGCAATTCTCTTATTAGCCAGGCAACTCTTCATTAGAATTAAATCCCACATTAGTAAGGGCCTCGCGTGTGAAATCGTTGAAGTCTATTACATAGTAATATGATTCACCGTATGCGAAAATCAAGGCCGTATGTTGTCTGTATGGCCCATAATATTAACGTGATTCCGTGATTGGAATTGTGAAGTTTTACTAAAGTATTGATGCGGATTGAATAAACTTGGTAGTAACTTTAAGGGAATAGAGGTAACTATAGTTGGAATGGATCGGTTGATCTTGACATGGCGAATGTGATAGTAGCATTATAGACGGTTGTACCATATGAAAAGCTATTAATAAAATTTTGATAATAGAATTTGGTCTAGTATGCTCGATGAGTAAACTAAAGGAAACTTGAACTTCGGTATTACAACTTGACGGTCGTCTGTTTTGTTGGTAATGTTGTTAAAAGAATGTGCATTTTAATAAGACCGATGTGTTTAACGCACGAGTTAATCTTGTAAACCTGGCAAGGAACCAGAAGTGGTTAAAATCCGTTGTCGTAGTCGATGCGTGACTATGTCGGGATAATCTTAGTGGCACAATGATTCCTTGGTTGAGACGGGTCGATGAATGTAAGGGTACTTGAAAGTGGTATTTGGTAAAGGATGTGAGTCATCCTTATCCTCTTGCTACGTATCATGAAATGATCACAGAAGTCGTCTGAACTTAAAGCCATGTATGGATTTAAGCGTACATCTCGAGGAATGAGATCTTCCCATGATTCAACCAAGTTTCGTTTCAGAGATTAATGAAGAGAATTGAGCATTGGCAAAGTTCGGTGAGCTAGTTCATTCCTTTTCTGGAATAAGTTAAATAATTGATTAAAACAAGAGGTCACTTTGTGTTTTAATCGATTGTTAACTAAACTAGATGAATGCGTGATTCATTCATATGATTTACCATTATTATTTCACATGCGTTGAAATATATAATATACATGTATTGTATCCTCGATGGTGAAAGTTACAGTTAATTACATAATTTCTAGAGAGGCGGCGTGAATTGTTGATTACACTCTTCGAGCCTAGGAAGCATAGGATGGCAGGCCTTGGTGGGATCTTCGTAGTTAGGGCGACCAGAAGCATTATGACTAACATGGTGTTTTGATTAGTGATCAAGATTAATCACGTTAGCCTGCTTGAATTTAGATCATTGCGTGGGCTGCCCGGTGCAGGTGGTGAGGTAGCGTGACCAAAGCCAATTCATAGAACATATATCGTGTCTATGATATTTGTTTAGAAGTTTAGGTTAGACAATTCTTAGACCTACGATATATAGCAGCGTATGTTAGGTCACACGTTGAAATATGGATGTTGATGATGGGAAGGGATTTATCGCGTCCTTGATATCTGAAATCTCGAACTCTGTATGATTAGTCTTGATTGGTTTATGGGGCGCCATAAATACTTATTCAGTTCATACTCAGTAAAAGAAAGAAGTTGGGTGTTTAAGCGTACAGCTAGCATGGTTAGCCTCTGTTGAGATCGTGTGATAAAGGAATTGTATGAAGTGTCGTCGAGGGCAAGAAGGAGTGTTGGAAATCAGTGAAATTGATTCCTTTTATAATGCCCGTTCTGACAATTATTATCAATTTATTTTACGGATTGGTTAAATGTGATTACTTCGGAACTTATTGTTCACACTTGAAGCAATTGTATATTACCAGTTTGAGTTCTCATGATAATTTAAGGGTTATGAGCGATTGCTAGATGCTACACTGTTAATCGTTATAATAATAGTAATTGGTGATTATTATTATTATCTATTTCTTATTATCGGCGCAGAAAGGTCACTTGTGCATCTGATGGCGTTGGATTATATTTAAATTGTATGAGAATTAAACTACATTTGCTAAATTGAGTTGATTGTAATCACTTGAATATTACTGATGGGATTTTACATTGATGTAAAATATGGTGGATTAACCAATTAATTAATTGAATTAATTGATTAATTCGATAGTTGAATGAGCTTGTTAGTAACTTGTTAGTTACTAACAACAACTGTTAGTGTTTGATTTTACTTGGTTTAATTAAACTTAGCAGTTCATTTCCATTAAACTATTCGGTTGAAACTTTAGGTTTGACATATATAAGAAAACTTATTAGGTTCTTAAATAATACAAGAGGTTTTCATGAAATGAAAAACAAAAGCCTCCCTCACTGCCTCCTCCGTATGGCCGAAATGTTCAAGGGAGGTGAAAATTCTTCTCTAACGTTTCATCCAATGTGTTCATGAGCTTCAAATGAGTTCAACCTCTCTAGTGTGCGATAATAGAGCCTTACATTTGAAGTGCTCAAATTTGGGAGGCTTAGTGAAAGAATGTGTTGATAGGCTTCATTATCAACTTGTAAGTGCTCTGTTATTCATAATTGTTAATTATGTGTTTAAGATTAATTTATATTAATTTGAGGATCGGGATATGCAATTTAGCGTTTATCACAAATGAAATTCATACTATATTCTAACAATAGAATCATCTTATTTAACCACCAGTCCATAAATATGACCTATATTAAAATACCGATTCTGTTCAAACTTAGAATCGCTTTCTCGACCTAAACCCCTACAATAGATTATAAATCCTGATTGACACTTCTGACAATTATAATAAGGATTTAATTAACCACTTACACATTTTAAAAGTCTCATAAAAATTCAACATAAAAGATCAAGCCCAACCTAGGAAAAAGTCAACCCCATGCCATAAGCACTCAAGCAATATCTTAACTCATGAATTAACTACTTATATTAAATTAATACTACCATAACAAACTTAAACAAATTAAATTTAATTTAGCAAAAGTGAACTAAAATCAACTATGTCAAAGGCAAGAAATATCCCAAAGATTTGAACACCCACATTACATAATTCAAGAAGATGATGAAGGGAAGATATTCTAAGCGTCTTTGAGTTTGACGGCAATCGAAGAAATTGAAGAAATTTCTTGTTTGTGTGTTGCGAGGATTTGACGAAACCTCAAGAAAATGGGATGAGGATAGGTTGATGATGATGAAGAGGATAAGGATGAGAAGATATTTAAAATAAACTTGAGTCTAGGTTAATGTCTCACTTCAGTACTTAAATACCGATGAAACCCGAATTGATATAAAAATTTCACGAAGACAGCTACCTCATATAATACTAGTCTCGGTACACATCGATTTTATTCCATTATTTATACTAATAATAAGGTCCCGCTGATCAATTTTTTTAACGTAACGGGTTATACATTATATATGTATTCAAATGTGTGTGACTTGAGTACATGTGTACTCTTAATACATTTAAACATATTTTCTTCTTAGAATTAAATATTTCTAGAGTATATATATATACTTAGTGTCAAATGTATTTAGTATCGTATACGAGCAATATATGTGACAGTTGCTATGCACCCAACATACTTAGAGTATTTATATGCTGAATGTGTAAGTTTTAGTAAATATGTACTCTCGATACATTTAAAACACGTTCGGCTTGCAAATTAAGTATTTTCAGAGTATATATGTACTTAAATGTCCAGGTCTAGAGTTCTTATATACTCAAATGTTTCTATATAGCATACTAGAGTATAAATATACTCAGATTACAAGATCTACATATATTGCGAACCTAGAACTCACATATTCATAGTATTTTAGTACTTAATTTTCTCTACTTAGTGTACTATGTACTCTATAAATAATTTATACAGATTTTATACCTAAAACCCTAAATTTATAATTCAAACCAGAATTAGATGTTTCAAAATCAGAATTTAATCTGTATGTACTAATTTAAAGTGTAGAATAGCTAAAAATCTCAATTTTTGTACTAGCTTTTTAAATTTCCAAAAACCTGAAATCAAACAATTCAAGTTTATAATACATTAGAGCAAGAATATACAAAATTAAGACAAATAATATAAATTTACAAATTTAGACAAAATCGTACTAAAATACTTCAAAAATTACAGATTTTGGGCATTTTTATTTTTATAAACTAAACAAAAATTAATTGAAAATGGTTGGGTTTTAACGTTGTGCTTAATTTCTTTGTTTTAAGTGTAATTTCATGTGAGAGAGAGTGTGAGAGTTAGAGAGTGAAGGTGTGTGTTTTGTGTGTAAAACGTAATTGATGTTAATAGTTGTCTGATTTTTTAATTAATAAATGCTAGCGTTGAACAGGAGTTGGTGTCTTTGATGATTTGGTAGCGTGTTAGCCGGAGTCTTATAGTGGGTATCGAGTGCAATTGATCCTAAATTAACCTCTCACCCGTTAATGTTAGGCAGATTCATTGTGTGTTACGGGTGTTAAAATAAATTTTGAAACTTAAAATTAGTGTTAAGTGGTCCCATAATTAAGAATTACTACACTTAGTACCAAAGACTAAGAAAAAGACTTAAAACTATTATTTAAGACTTAAAAGCAAAACAAACCAAGTCCAGTACTTTTGCTCTCCTGAAAAAATTCAGAAAATTGACATTTACTAATGAAAATCTCATTTATGGTATGTTTTTTCTAGATTTGAGGCTGATATAGGGATTAGTTAAAAATAATATTTGATAAAAAATTAAGCATGCATGTGCTTTGTCCTTTAAAATATTATGCCCAAATCGATTTGAACTCTGAAAAGAGAGAACTTTTTAATTTTTTATTATTTGACACTCAAATCAATTTAGGGGTTTGTTTTTCCCAAAGTGTTTGGGGTATGTATTATCCCCAAATCAATTAGGGTTTATACTTTCCCCAAATTGATTTAGGGTTTTATCGATTAGGGTTCCCCAAATCGATTAGGGTTTGTAATTCCCCCAATCGATTTGGTCTTTTATTTTTCAGAAATCTATTAGGTTTATATTTTTTTCAAATTGATTTAGGGTTTTATAGATTAGGGTTCCCAAATCGACTAGGGTTTATAATTTCCCCCAAACGATTTGGGCTTCTATTTTCACGAAATCTATTAGGGTTTATAATTTTCCCAATTCGAATAAGGTTATTAATTTCCCCAATTCGATTAGAGCTATTAATTTTCCCAAATCGATTGGGGTTTCTAATTTCCTGAAATCTATTAGGGTTTTTGATGTATGTATGAATTCCTTCTAATATTTATATTTTATTCATTTTAGATGTAGATTTTAAGCTAAGTATGATGACAATTAAGCTGTCATGGTGGTGCATTTTTGTGAAGCCCAAATACAAGGTATGTAGGGGGGTTATTGATTTGTTTGATTATATGTATGGGAGCAATTTAGGTGTGTTTGAGTTGAAGGACTTTTTAGGTGAATACACTGTTGGAAAATGTATGCAAAACTTGTTCATAAACATAAACAAAAAGCATACTGGATCATTCAAAATGGATATAATCAAACTATGAAATGTATATATATACATATATGAAATGAGCACCCCACAATGCGGTAGGAAGTCACCAACTTTTCTCTCCTTGTCTAGATTGCTTAATTAGCGCCACAAATGGTAGATGCCTCAGATTGATACATGAAGAGTGGTTGAATCACCTTGATTGAATTTGCTAGAACCTCAAAGAATAATTGGAGAACAAGTAAGCTAAAAATCTTGACTTTTGTTCGGCTATGGGCGGCTGTGGAGGTGGATGATGAAAGATTAGGTTTCGTCTTATGAAACTCTTTATATTTCAGCTCCCTTTTAACCCGAATAACTCGACCCGTTAACTAATAAACCAACTCGTTAAAACGTTAACTAACTAAATGCTAACGAGTAAGTACACAACAAGTCGATGTGATTTTTACTAGTTAAACCATTAATTAAACTAACACGTTAATTGATTCGGCCTTGTCGATTTATCTTACATTATCGATGTAAACTCTCGATTGAGTATTTTGTTGATTTCAATCAACTCTGATTTAACAATCACGATTTAATTTCATACATGAAATAAAACTTCAATGTCATTTCTATATGTGTGACCTTTGAGTAGAATATTAGTTGTATAATAATACAATTGACCATTATTATTATTATAACGATTATGCATGAGATCTAGCAATTTAGCATAATCCTTGATATTATCATGAGTGACTATTTAGTAATTTACAATTACTATTCTTGACACATAGTTTGAGTAATCTCGTTTAAGCTAAAACTAGTAAATGAATTGTTAGAACAATTATCGCAATGCTCATAATTAAAAGAAATCAATATACGATTTTGGCTATCTGAAACCCTTATGTGACAAAAACAAAACTAAGTTTTATCATAAGTGTAAGGAGGACTTTGACAAGGATTGTAGGTTACATAGAAATGATATGGGTAGAGGACATGCTTAGAGTAGAGGCTCTAACTGGTGAAATCACGCAGAATAGGATTGAGGATGATGAAGATAATATAGGTGGAAACTCATATGGATCTTTGTACATGAGATCAGAGATGACAGATTATGATAGTGATGATAGTGAGTTTGGGTCATCAGATGAGTCTAAGGGTTTAGTGGATGAGGAATATGATATGGAAGATGATAATACACTATTTGAGTTGAATGTTGATCGTGGGGTTGAGGAAGCTAGTGCATCAGTGAACCATACTCAATTCTTTTCTAGTAGGATACATGATCAATTAAATGTTGTGGATGGTGATAGAGATCTCAATTTTGACAGTGAAGGGTTGAAGAGTTATTTTGATTGTAGTGATGGGGAGGTAGATGTTGCTAAACTGGATAGTTATCCAAAGTTCAATGTTGTCACTGATTTTAGAAACCCAACATTTTCTATAGGAATATTATTTAGTTCTAGAGAGGAGTTTAAATATGCAATTGATACCTATAATATCAAGGATGCAAGGTCTATTAAGTATGTTAAAAATGAAAAGACTAGAGTTAGGGTTGTTTCCAAATATGAGAGTTGTAAATGGTTCATTTATACAAAGAAATTGAGTGGTGAGATAGGGCTACAAGTTAGGAAGTGGCACTTGTATCAAACATGCATTCAAGTATATGACAACAAGACACTTACATTGGCTTGCATCCTATTATGAGAAGAAGTTTAGGAACTCGCCATCTTATAAGCCTTCTAACTTTAGAAAATAGATGAACCTAAAACTAGGACAACATATTAGTAAATGGATGGCATTTAGGGCTAGGGTTAGAGCTTTAAAAGCTATTTATGTAGTTGAAAGTAAACAGTTTGAGAGGTTATGGGATTATTGTGCAGAAGTTGTTGAGATAAATCCTAAAACATCATGTTATGTTAAAGACTATTGAGAATGAAGAAGGCATAAATGTTTTTCAAATATAGTATATGCGTTGGGCAGCTTGTAAGGATGGATTTACAAGTGGATGTATGAGGTTAGTTGGAGTTGATGGCTACCACTTGAAGACTAAAAGAGGTGGCTAATATGTTCAGTTGTCAGTTGTTGTAGTAATTGACCCAAACAACAATACTTTCCCCCTGGCTTATGCACTTGTGGAGATAGAGAATAAGGAGACCAGAGAGTGGTTTCGTAAGCATTTGAGTGAAGAGATCATGATTGTCTCAAATGACGATGGTTCATCTGAAGTTACTGAAGAGGGTTGGACATTTATGTCAGATAAGAAAAAGGTAAGCTTTAAGACTGTGCTCCCAAATATTGATCATAGATTTTGTGTTAGACACTTACATGTAAATTTTAAGAGAACAGGATTTAAGGGGAACACTTTTAAGATAGCTTTGTGGAGAGAAACAACATCTATAACAATGCACTTTTAAGATAGCTTTCTGGATCTACATCTAATAAATGTGGTGTGAACTTGGAGAAAAGATAATGTTCATGTAAAAAGTGACAATTAAATGATATACCATGTAAGCGTGCTTGTTCCTCAATAAGATTGATTGGTGAGAATGTAGAGAAATATGTTGATGACTGCTATACTATCAAAACTTATAAGAGAAAGTGTATATGCATGTCATTAAGCCTATGACTGGTCCTAACTTGTGGCCACAAACATCAAGGGTTGCACCTCATCCTCCCCCTATGACAAAAAGAAAGCTGGCAAGACAAGGAGGCTTAGAAGAGTGAATTCTATTGAGGTTGAGGATAATAGCAGAATAGAGGTGTGTAAAGTGAGGAAATATCTCTACAAGATATGCAATGGTCCGGGACATAACAGTAGGACTTACGAGGTATTACTTTCCTTAACTGTTTCTATAAAAATAAATTCATTTTTTTATTTTCTAATGTTATCTTTTCTTTACAAAAGAAGAAAACTAGTCCACAACCAATGGATGTACCAGAGGTCCACTAAGAATCAATGAATGTTTTAGATTTTGACTACAACATGTCCCAAAATTCTGTCAATACTACTCATGCTAGTAGAAGACTTCAAAGGTCAAGGGCTTTTTCAATTTCTCATGCTACTTCAAGTGCTACTCCAACAGCTGAAATCAACATTAGAGCACCACCATCTATGGTGGGTAGTTTCATGAAGAACAGAACATTCAGGCATTGGAACAGCCCTTGACGGGGAAACCAACCCTTCTACATTATTCAAGCCTTCTATATTCATGGAGCTTCCACCTTCAAACATTCTTTCTTGAGGAGGGAAGAACTTTTGGATAGAATGCATATGGGAATTATGTTGGCATAGAGTATCCATATGCATATATAGACTAAAATATCTTGATTTAGGAGCACAATAAGATTTTTTGGTGAAAATAGTTGCAATTGAGGAGTAAGACAAAGTTATGAGGAAGTTAACACTTAAATTACATTTTTTCCTGAATTATGGTGCTACACTCTTCCAAAATTATTAAATATTAACGGGGATGTTAATTTAGGGACCAATTTGTACCCCAATACCCAATTACAAGGACCATTTGCGTAAAAGTTTCATTGACTGGGACCATTTCGATAATTAATACTCTTTTTGCCCATATAAAAGCTTCTTCCTGAGGGGCCAAAATGCATATTTAGAAAAATTATGACAAATGAGAGTCCTAAAAGCGCAATCTTTGTTCCATTATTTACCTAATTCCAACTTTTGAGCATTATTTAGAAAAAATTAGCAGCAAATGAGAGTCTAAAAATTAGCAATGAGAATAATGATGAAATTAGAAACTTTTGAGCTTTCTGAGTCCATTTCATAGCTTTGTTCCATTATTTGGAACATTCACCAGTAACTCCTTTGACATCAACTCGTCAAGTAATTTTTTTTGGAATTGAGATTATGTCAAGAATATGAACATAACGAATACGTTTTGCATAATGAAATTACAGTATAATTTTAAGCATATTTAGAAAAACTCTCTTGATCGTAGAATGTAAGCTCGATAGGAAGGTAGTACTAGTTCCCATATAGAAATGTCTTGCAAAGTGATAGCAAAAAGCTATGGATAATTTCTCACTATTCCGATTGAATATTTTGCTTATCATCCATTTACATTGTAAACCCATAGAACTTTGGATGATTTCACAAATGGAAATACTAGTTCTTCAACCCCATGCATAAACCAAAAAAAAAAAAATGAATCAATTTTTTCCAAAAAAAGAAGAAAACCACAAACAAATAATCCTCTAAAAGAAATGGCTATTTTCATCAAATGAAAAGTCACCCAAATCTTCCTTAACCTTAATACTATTCCCTGCTTCACTAAAAAGCCAGTTCTCCAGCATTGATAATCCTGGAACTTCTGTGCTCAAAAAGTCTTTCTTTCTCTCATGATCATGATATTGGCTGGCTTCAGGGGAGGTTGAAGATTGAGAGAAATCTGAATTTGTAGACTCAAAAGATTCAAACCCAAATAGTGAATCAAAAGCCTGAGATAAATTAACCCCATCTTTGTTATTAGTACTTTCACCACTTGATGTAATAGAGTTCTCATGAGCCATGGAATTTTTATCAAAAGGGATGTTTGAATTTGTAAAGATTGATTTCTCATCAGGCTTGGTTGGAACATTTCTTGCCCAGTTTTTCAGTAACTTTGCTATATTCTCAGTGCTTGAAGCATAAACAGGTGTTTGGTTACTAGGTTTATTGTAAGTAGAGAGAACATCATCTTCAGGCAAAATGATGTGGTTTTGATTTTCAAAGGACAATGCTTCATGTAAGGCTTGTTTGGCTGTGTGGATATCAGTTTGGAGTCTTTTTTCCCATTGACCTCTAGAAACAGAATGAGAAGTTGAAAAACCATCATTTTTGGGTACAGAATGATCTCCATGTCCTGATTGTTCCTGCTTCCTCAGCTTCTTCTTGAGATGAGTATTCCAATAGTTCTTTATGTCATTGTCTGTTCTCTCTGGTAGGTAAGAAGCTATGGCAGCCCATCTGCAACATAACAATAGAAAAGTGCAAATCTTTAATTAATAATATGGAGAAAGTATTGCAAGATCATTGAAAACTATGAAGGGTAAAATACCACTTCATCATCCCAAGTCATAGAATAATTTTTAAGTTAGTCTATATGTAAATATAAGAATAACACTTGTCATGATCTTAACTATAAATATACGATCTAAAATCATTCATATATACATGGAATAGAAATTGTGGTTCTTTCTTCAACTACTCTTCTAACTAATTGTTTACATTATAAATCTTGCTTTAGTGAAAGTTTTAACACTACAACAAAATTATTTAATCTTAACATTTCACCGCTATAAAATTTAAAACTTAACAAGTCACTTAATAAAGTGTACTGTAAGCTCACTATAGAAAGGAGTAGTGCTTACTTGTTACCCAAAAGAGCTTGTAGCTGAATTATCATCTTCTCCTCATGATCAGTGAAACCACCCCTCTTAATTCCAGGCCTGAGATAGTTAGTCCACCTTAGCCTACAACTCTTACTACATCTAAGCAACCCTGCAAATGAAACCAACTAAATAAATTATACATAAATTCTTCAATAAATCTCAATTACAAATGAACATAACAAAACCCTTCATTCTTGAGATCAAATAAACTCATTTTTAGTAGAAACAAAAAATAGTAGAAATTACCAGTAGTAGTTGGAACAGCTTTCCAATTGCCTGCACCATGTTCTTGAACATATGAAACCAACATGATATCTTCTTCAGGTGTCCATGGACCTTTCTTGACTCCCAGTTTATCACAGCAAGGTGGTCTACCCATTTTTCAACTCTATAGTCTCAAAATATTTGTCCAACTAGTTTTCTTGAATGTATAATATCCTCTTGATGATTCCCTTTTATTTTTCTAGAAATGTTGTCCAATCCCATATATAGAAAATAAGTGAGACCACTAGCTAATAAAGAGTAGTACTGCATGCTGCTGCTGATAAATGAGAGTCAAAAGGTGACAGCAAATGCATTTACTTCATGGGACTGAAAGATAAAGTCAGCTGTGTCTATTGCCTCTTTTGCCATACCAAAACCGCGTAGCATTCAATGTGATCGCTCTGCAAATTATAGCCCCCTAATTGTTGGTTTATATGATGCTTTTAATTTTTCTTTAAGTTGGTTAAATTTCTGCAATAACTGTGTCATGAAAGTAATATAATGTAGGTGAAGCCCACTGCATGTTCTGCTAGTATTGTAAAAATCGTAATACTAAGCGGTACCTCGAATCTTTGCTCACGGGGTTTCGGAGGAGTGGTGTGGGATGTCGCCTCAACTTGGCCGGAGGGCGAGAGCTTCCTTTAAATCACTTAAGATTCCGGCGAATTTGCGTGGCTGAACCAGCGGCGTAAGAAGAGGAGGTTAAGTGCGATATTTATATTCTACGACAACTCTAGGTTAGTATGCTAGTTAACTAGTATTGTAAAATTAATGGCTGAAAGTGAGGCAACCGATATGGAGCTTTAGAAGAGACCAATGAAGCAACAAGTTCTTCTCAACTTTGAAAATTATTATTCTATGAGACAATTATAGGTTATTTTTTTTATGTAAGACATAGTACTAATTGTCACCACCCTCTCCCTCGATGATAACTTTTATTTAGATAGGTTTAGCGTTTTTAATTTCAACTCAATATTCGTTCAAAATCCACCATTATAAGTCAAAGCATGTTACTAAGGATGGAACTATAGAAAGATGATTAAACTTGTCAATACCTCGAGTATATATATATATCAAGAAAGCTTTGCATTATCGAATACGCTAACTTGATTTGATTTAATCGAATAGTTTAGTGGAAAAGGCTCATGCTAGTGATCAAAAGAACCTGGGTTCGAAATTCACCTTATCACTAAATATAAGAAAAAATCATCAGAAAAGTAAGTATAGCGTAATGAAATAAGCTCTAGCAATAATAATGTCGACAATTACACTGTTGTATTTAGGGCTGTAAATGAACATGATGATTCGATTCGATTCAATTCCATTCGGAGGGTTCGGCTCGAAATAGTTCGATTCGGAGATACGAACGTCGAACCAAACGTTGAAAATGACTATACGTAGAACCGAGCCGAACGGTCTGAAAAGATTCGGCTCGGTCAATTAGCCCTTTAAAACCCCTTTATTACTATTTTTAATTGAGATTTTGATTACGATTTGAATTAAGATTATGTTTTTTATTTTGATTTTGATTTCAATTATAATATTAATTGAGATTTTGATTTAAATTTTCAACTAAGTCGTTGGTAAAGTTCCCATTTAGTCAAATTTTGCAAGAACTCGAGCAGAGCCTTTTATATTGAGGTTCGATGATTTCGAACCGAACCGGACCTTAAGTTGGAAATGCACCGAGCCGAACTGTAACCCACTGAGGTTTGGTAGGGTTTGGCTTGTTTATAACCCTAATTGTATTAGAGCAACTAATAATGTTAATGAGTATAGGTAATAGGCTTCTTTTCTTTTTGCCCCCTGAACTATTGATATCTTTTTCATTCTTCCTCTGGCTATTATCATTTCGAACTTTGCCCTAAGTTATTCTTATTTCAAATTGCCCCCTGAAATCAAATTTTTCAATTAAAATTGAAGGAATATGTTTTAATAAAAGGAAAAATTTGGAATTACATATATGTTAGATATTTGGGGTCTTTTTTGAAAATACATTAACAAATTAAAATTAAAAGAAACCCCAATCCCCCTCGCATGACCCACGCCCCCCACCACCGCCTAATCCCAAAGCACCGTACCACCATACAACCTCCACCCTCATCCACCACCCCTTCAATAATACCACAACCTCCTCCCTCCATCTCCACCACCCTTAAAAATAGCACGACCATTGAACCTTTACCCGTAATTATTCCAAAATAAAAATCAAATTCGTCAGCAGTCCCAAGAGATTAATGCTTTCTATATTATAATTCATTAAGCATCCCAACCCCCATACAGCTCCCCTCCCCACCGTCGATTGGGTAAGTCAACTTGTCATAGGCTAACTTTGATGATGAAAATACGAAGTTTTAAAAACACAAGATTGTACAATTTCAACTAAAGTTAGATTGTTAGATTCAAAGTTGTTTGGTAGTTGAATCTTGAAGGTGGGCATTACGGTTAAAGATGTTTGGTGGGGTTGAGAGTGAGTGGGTGGATGGAGTTGGGGGGAGGACTGGGTGACTACTTTACTTTTTTAATTTGGTAATAACGTCAAGCTCTGACTATCTAATATATGTAATTTCTTTGTCTAAAACATTCACTCAGGCCCCAATAAGCGATTCGAATAGTAAAAATAAGAACATCTTAGAAGCGGCAGAGAAAAAGATAATAGTGACGATATGAAAAGATAGTAATAGCCGAAGGCAAAAAAAAACTAAAACCAATATATGTTACAACTTACAATAATAATATCAAGCACATAATGAGTTTTATGTACAAGTTGAGATGCAGTGACAATAATTTTGTGATTAAGTTTCTAATACATATATAAATTTTTCCCTTGAACATATGTTATTAGTATATATTTACAGTTTTACCTATTAAGTGCATATCAACATCAATTGTAATCCGCATATACGACTTCTTATACATAGACTACTGGAGTATATATTAATTATGATCTAAGACCTAATCATGCGTTAAACAAGTCCAAGCCGGCCTAATAAATTAAAGTTACTAAGTCATGGCAGGTTGATTAATAAGAACTCAACAAGTCAATAAGTGATAAATTGGTGAGTTGAGTCCCCGATAATGATATTAAGTTGCGCTTTGGTCCTCAAACTAACGTTTTCGTTAAATCTTAACATCACGAAATTAAGCGAGGCGTTAGTTTGGGGACAGCCTTAACTAGGTAGTAACATTCAATGAAAACGTTAGTAGTTTGGGGATCAAAGTGCAACTTTTGTCTTGAATTTTATAAGGGCTAAGCTAGCTGCAGTTACACTTATTGGGGGCGGTACATTTCATAGATAATGGGGGCTACGTGCCTAGATATAAAATGAGGCTGTTTATTAAATTTATTAATAATATATTTTTTGCATTATGTAAGCTTCAAGCCAACCATATAAAATATAAAAACCAGTTTCATTCAATAGCAATACGTAACTTTA
>JADFUC010001762.1:0-58098 GCA_019722365.1 Lithospermum erythrorhizon
ATATAATAATTAAGAGGTCAATGAGAATACATCGAAGTACAAAAGTAGAGATAATTGGAAGCCCAAGTTTAAACCAAGCCCAACAAAAATGCCTATAATAGAGGGCATTACCTTAACTGTTTCCAAGTCATTTTGAGGATTAGAACTAGATTGAAGTAAATGAATGCCAGTCGGCCCAACGATGATATAAAATAAAAAGATTTAAAACGATTTAGCGATGAAAGTAGAAATAGTTAAATGCAGCATTGTAGACATCATTGTGGCCAGCCTGTGACATCCATGTCGATACGTAAAGGAGTGACATTAAAAAAAGCGGGGAGTGTTCCTTGATACATCAATAATACTCGTCGCTATATTGAGATGGCTTGGCGGCTCAAAACTTCGATAGAAATGAAATAAATAGTATGAGGATCACACTTTACCTTGACTAAAAGGATAACAGCAATTTCAGAAGGTCAACTAATTTCCTTTCTAGAAACTACTCCAGCTTTGAGAAAGTTTTGAGGGGGTCAGTAGAAAACTACGTGAAACTATACTGAGTGGTGACTCAGAGTACACACGGCTTGAAGTCGAAGTAGAGACCCACCCGGGAATATATATATATATATATATATATATATATATATATATATATATGTATATATATAAAACTAGGAGTTAGGTCAATAGTAAAACGATGCTTGATTTCACAACTCTACTTAGTATTTGACAATTTATATTCACAATGAGGCACAATGAGCCTTGAATCTAAAATATAAGTGAATCTGAATTTGAAATAGCATGTAGTCCAAAATAGTTAAATCCAAATATGGCAAAAGAAATAAATCTCATATCCTTATTACCTGAAGTAGCGACCGAAGGTCCATAAAATCAAAACAAGCTGATATCTGAAAACAATCGATTAGAACATCCCGACATGTATCGAGAACAAAGCCCCTGTCTGAAATACGATGACTGACATGCTATAACAACCCAAAGGTCACATGTAACACAAATGTTAACAAATTATTAGATGGCGTATAAAAATATCTCGATCATAATATATCCTTGGCCGTGTGTACCACAGCTCCCAGTGTCATGTAATGGATCATTTCCCTACATGGGCTAAAACTCGACACTGTAGCCTTGATTGAATACATTACATGAGACCACACATGACTCCACCAGTTCATAACCACGGTTTGCGTGTCCTGATGCTGTGACAAATGCAGTGACAATAAATCGCGGTCATGTTTACACGTCTTACATATTATAATCAAAACATTCGAGTCATCTTGGTATTCTATTGTGATGCTCCCGATCCGCTTAACATGATGTAAATCTGACAATTTAAACAACCCTTCTGCTACAAATAAAAAACGGTAACCGTATATGACGTCTGATCAGGCAACATGAAAATGTAAAGGAACGACACGAGGAGATAAATCACTTTATTATGTGCACTTAACAAACTAGTCAAAGCAACCTCGGGTCAGTCGACTCCCAAATAATATAATAAGATTACATTTTCCATCAAATACTTTAAGTCGTACCTTAATTATATTTACATCTATTTAATCAAACTTAGGTGTTCACTTTTTAAATGTATCTTGGTAATTGTTGGGTGGTATCGGTGGTGCTTATTTAAAGGGAATCACCGATACTTTATAAAAATCAAGTAAATATCCATAATAGGTCCAAAAATTCTAATATTTTTTATCATAGATTCCAAAATGTACTATAGTTTAATAAAAATAATTTTATATTTTTTATGTATACGTCTAGTTTATTTCAATTAACTCCCAAAAGCTGATCATTTACTCATCAATAATTCAAAATAAATACCAACGAACTCCAGGTACACAATATTTGATTTATAATTAACCATAACCCATATAAAAATATAAAAATTCAGTTTCTAAATTACAATCATAAAAATTTTACCTTTTATTAAAATCTTCATTCTGATTGTAAATAAAATAATAAGTAAACATTTTCAAAAATTCCAAGATGTATTTCTTGGAAATCAGTGTAAACCTGATAAAAATATGATTTTTATTTTAAAAGAAAGTCAAAATTATAATTTATTTCTATTTTCTGCAAAAATCTGAAATTATAATATAAAATTAAATTAAAATCCAGAAATAACTATTTTCTCATGAATATAGTACTGGGGAAAACTCTATTATTATATCTATAATCATAAACATCTCAAATCAAAACATGTCTAACATAAAAATCAAATCTTTAATTAATTATATAAAATTTCAAAAGAAATTGTTAAAATTAGCAATTCAATTAACTTTCCATTGGCTTGGCATACGTCGAGGCAAAGATCATAATTTAATAAATTTTTAATTATTAAATTCGGGAAATCTTAAATCCTAATTTTTGAAATTCGAAAACTTAATAAGATAGAAGACTTTAAATAAACTTAAAAGCTTGACGGGAAAAGGCAGAGAGGAGAAGATTGGTATATTTTTCTGGAATTTTAGAGCAAATGATGATGATCAAAGTGGGAGAAAAAGAGAAAAATTTTGAGTTCTTTCAATGGAAAAAGAGGCGATGGTTTTGGGTTAGGGTTTGCTTTTCTTTTTGTCTTATAGTGTAGGATGATGAAACAAAAGAATAAAAAGACTATTTTAATAAAAAGGCCTCTCGTTTAGCTCGTTAACGAACATAATTCTTTTAAACCCGCACGTAAAATCGTAATCAACTTTTCCCAATTAAATTTTTACCCTATAATTTAAGTTCGCTATTTGATAACAATTACGTTCTCGAATCCCGCTTTTATTATATTCGTCGAATTACGATTACTGGAATTTTAATTAATTAAGCAGTTAGGGTTATTTGGCATTCATATTCTACATTTTTAGGGGAACTTTCATTTGCAAAGAAGACAAAGGAAAGAAGAGAAAAACAAAAATGGAGAACTACAAATTAATAACTTTCAGTAAATGCAGCTTCCCAGTCTTTGATCTTACAGAATCTTAAGTATTGGAATCCTTAAACATTAAACTTTCAAGTTCAAAGAATGAAAGCTGTGAAGCCTTTGAATTGAAGTGTCTAAGTGTTCGAAGTTACAAGTGTTGAACAATCGAAGTGTTGAACAATCAAGTCAAACAATGCTAATGTGAAATAGAATCGAGAGGAATAAATAGGGTATCTTCCCAAATCGTATAATAAATATTGCACTGCGATTCTTGTTCTTGTCTTTGTCATCATCTTTGGAGGCCTAAAGGAAATTTGTGCGTTACAAATTTGGCACGCCCAGTGGGACAATCACCACTATGCCGGCTTCATTCAAGTGATACTCAGTGTCACGATAGCCGAGGAAGATTGATGCTTCCCAGGCTTCCTCGTTCGACATCTGCTGACTCCTGTTGGTGTAGGAGTTCTTCTTGGCTTAGCGACATGTCCAAGCCTTTTGATAAATGAAATTATAAAATCTGATCAGGACTCAATTGTTAGATTGATCCATGAAGGATGATTGATTGTTGAGCTTGACGTCTGTGAGGAGACATGGCGTCATGACCAAGAAGACTGCTTGTAGATCTAGCTCTCTACCGACTCAAGCTAAATGCGATCCCGGCCTAACGATTAGATCTTGAGCAATGGTTCGACACCAAAATCTCACCAAATTAGAATTTGCAATCAAAGTATACCGTGCGTGAAGGCGCTCTTGATCCTGCTCCCGTAATGATGGTTAACCTCTTTTGAACTTTAAAGAACAAGTGGCATCACATTTACGAGACTACGGAGGACTTGCTAAGTATATTGAAATAAAGAATGCTAAGATATCCATAATCATGGAAGTTTGCAACCCAGCAGTGAAGGAGAAGCGGAGGCTCAATGTGCATGTTTGAAGGCGCTTAAATACACTTGGGGTTTCAAAGCCTCACGGGGAGGAACAAGTCGAATGAATCAAACATTCAGATCTCGACTGATGGGCTTATCCCTATGAATCAACTTAAGGAGTTCATCATGGGGACGATCAAGGACAAGCTAGAGGATCCCAAACCTTCATATGCTTATGTCAAACCATATACTCAGCGCATTGAAATAATGAAGATGCCAAATGGTTATCAGCCACCGAAACTCCAACAGTTTGATGGAAATGGAAATCCCAAACAACATGTTGCTCATTTCGTAGAAACTTGCAATATCGAGGAGACGGTATTATACGAGGTAGAAACAATTTGTTGCTCATGAAGGGAAATACATTTGATTAGTTCAGCGGGTGGAGCTTGAGTTCTATAAACCCAGTGGGGGCGATTTGGAAAATAGATTCCTTAGCAATTCTATAGCGCTCGTCGTACCGTCGGCATGATAGAACTTCATGAAATGCTAAGCAAAGAAAAGAAGAGTCTATTCTTAGATTTCATTAATACGTTGGAGGAATTTGAGTTTGAGCGCAAAGACGGATTTGGTGTGAAGACACGATTGACATGTGTATTCAAAGGCGTGCATTGGGACCTCCGGTCACGTCCTTGAGGATCGGACCCAAGTCATTTGAGGAGTTGGCCACGAGGAGCTCATGGCATGGAGGCTTGAAATATTCTTTGTGAACAAAAACCACAACTGTTTACTTGAAGATGTTAGAAGGTTAAAAGACAAATTTGAAGTCAAAAGAAATGTGGAAAAAGGGTTTAGCAAGGATGAGTGGTAAGCAGGAGGCTCTGTGATTGAGTTCTCCTTGGTGAAGTTCTCTGTTAAGTTTAAGAAGAAGGAAGAAGAAGGCCTTCTGAAAGATAAAATGAGGATATCGTTGAAGGAAATGCAAGAGAAGCCCTATCATTTCTTGGAGTCAGATGTCTCTGAAATGTTTGATGACATGCTCAAAGAAAATATGATATAATTGCCGAAAATCAAGCGTCAAGTAAAATTTTGGAAAGACCAAAGATCAGTGCTTGCCAAATATCACCCCGTCCCAGTTGATGCCGTCCGATTGAGAAGTGTTTTGTCTTCAAGGTCAGTAATGGAATTAGCTTCGACAAAGGAAGGATACTCCTTGAGAGAAGTTTGCCAGCAATCAAGTATTCTGCTCGGGTTTGGAAGTATGGATCGATAGCGTGTATTCATGGGGATATTTCCGTGCAGCTATTACGGAATCTAAAAGGAGAGTAACACGTGCTTTCGTCGGACAAGAAGAAGTCTTAGTTCAGGGCAGATGAAAGCGCCGAGGGAGGAAGGATGGACTACGGTTTGCGAGAAAAGCACCGTCTCATTCGATGAATCGAGACAAACTTTACCAAAAGATAAAGGCAGTTAAACATTTCAATAAGAAGAGAAGATTGTTGACTTACCGTCCGATTGGTACTTCTTGAAGTTGAGCGGTCTTCGCGAAAGACCATCCCGTCACTTTGAGAGACTTCGTTCCTAAGAGGTTTTGGGGAATATGGGTATGAATCTTGTATACATGTTTCACGTTGAAGACGAGGAACCTCTTCCAAATAAGAAGTCAAGAAGAAACACCTCAGACAGATGAAGAAAAAATGTCTGATTTCCGTATTCAGCAGAGGATTTGCTTCTTGGAATCTTGACCGTAACCGACCTACGTATGTATCTGGGTATAAATGTGAAGAGAAATTGGTCAGATGTAATTGATGGAGGATCGGTAAATATTTTTACAGTGAGAATATAGAATAATTGGTATTTCGATTGAGGAGGCTGCTGACATGAGTGGAGCTTATGATTCAAGGGAACTGACGAGGAGGCCAAAGGATTGTGGAAGGATTATCCTACACTTTATCCATGGAGATATGGACACCAACCTCGTAGTTTCGTAATCATTGATGCAAAGACCACCTCACATCTTTGCTTGGGCGACCATGGATAGCTCCGATGCGTGTTCACTTCAACTTCTGATAGCTGGAAGCTTATAAGCAAAGATGGAGTTGAAAGGGCGATTAAAGGCGAGCGATAACCCATTGGCGAACTTGATCCACACTTGAGGGATGCAAATATTACATCCGAAAGAATAAAGGAGTCGATGAGCCATCAAAGAAGGAGTTCTTAAATACCGAAACGAAAGGCGAAGAAAGAAGATGTTAGAGTTCCGATGATTGGGTTTTTACATCAAGAATAATGAAGAAGAGATACGTGAGTCCCTACAGGGTTTTTAAAGGTTTAAACACTCACATCGCTTGAGAATGAAGAAGATGAGCTCGACACAACCTTAGAAGGATTTGTGGCATACGTTATTGATGGACAAGCGATAGAGCATGGAGAGGTGGAAACTCTGCAAAATGTGATGTTGGGATCGAAGTCACATATGACCTCTTAGTCGAGAGCCGGAGTATGATCCCAGAAAGGATGAGAGTGATGGGAAGCTACCTCAGGAATTGACCGGTGAAAAGGTCTCTTGAAACTCAGTAAGGACTCGAAAAAATGCTTAGGATAGAGGATATGCCATCAGCCATCTACGAGGCTCGGATATACCTCCTCTGTCAATTGCTATCAAGAGGAGCAAGCAATAACTACGTTTCGAAGAAGAAGATGTCTCCAAGCAGGCTTTGAGGTATGCGTCGAGTTGAGATGTCGCCCTCGAGACCTGAGGCGTGATGTATTAAATGAGCACCAGAAGTCGATCTTTCAAGGGGTGGGAGCATCGCGCGGCGGCGAAAGAATGCATATTCAGGTTGGGGAATGACGATCAACGAAGTGCGTATTTGAGAGGTTGGGACCAGTTAGAAGAAGCACTCTAGTGTTTGATAAGTCAAAGGGAACAAAAGTGTCAAAGGAGTTTGAATGTAGGGATGAAAAGGCATATGCGCTTATGGCTGAGAGTAGATGATGCGTCATTTTGGAGGTAAAGCCAAGGCGAGGAGCCCGCTTCTCCAAAGAACCTAAAGACACGAGGAGAGTGTTGGTCCCTCGGCTCCGTAATACGAATCAGCGAGACCATAGAGGGGAGGGCGCCCGAAGGAGGCCAGTGACATTTGAGGAAGGTCGGCTTGTTGATGGTGAGAGAGAAATTAGCAAGCTATGGGAGACGACGAGCCACGTCCCATATATATCATTTCTGCTGAGAGGAGGGAGAAAAGAATGCGTGAAGTCTCCGTGAGTTTCGAGGCGATGTTCAAATGAACTACGAGAGATGCTGGTTTGGATCCAAAGGTCGCGATTTAATCATCGCTTAAGTAAAGAAAGGTGTTAAGGCCGTCAGCGAGCTCGAAGATTCGTCGAGTTGGTCAGCGATTGGTAATAAATTGATCGATGATGGTTTTTCATCGCTGAGGTGATTATCGGACCCAGTTTGTCAGCGTAGTTCACAGCAAACAAGAAGAGCGGAAAAATACGAGAGTTTGCGTTGACTTGAGATCTGATCAAAGTATCAGATGATTTTCCTTTGCACATACGAGTTAATGATTGATCGACAATGAGGCATGGCACATTGACATTACGTAGATGGTTAGCTCACGTATAACCAAAATTCAGATAGCCTGAAGATGAGGAGTTAGCAACTTTTGAACTCGAGGATATATATTGTTACAAGGTGATGCCATTTGGTTTGAAGAATCTTTGGGAGCAACATGCAGTAGCGCCATACAAAAAAATAATTGTGATAGCCTGCTCCATAAGAATGTTGAGTGCTACGTCGATGATTTGGTTGTGAAATCAAAGAGCAAGGAATACCATGTATCCGATCTCAGAGTAGTGTTGGAGAGACTTCGACATCAACTCAAGATGAATCCTCTGAAGTGTGCTTTTGGTGTAACCTCAGGAAAGTTTCTAGAACTTCATGTAGTTAAATCGGGAGTATCGAGATAGAAGCGACAAGGTGATGCCATTACCCGACATACCGGAACCTCATGATATCCACGAGCTGCAGATTTCTCTGAGGGAGTTGGCTTACCTTTGAGGAGATGTCGACGATCGTCGATTGATAAATAAAGAGGACTTTGTTTGATTGGGATGAAGCGTCTCGTGATGCTTTTCTAAGTATCAATCGTACCTGTTAAAACCGCCACGTCTTGTTGCTTGACTCAAAAGGAAACCAATCACTTTACGTTCTGCAGCAGAGAAGCGATCGGTGGGGGGCATTACTTTCATGAGCGAGGAAGGAAAGGAGAATGCATTGTCTTATAAAGTGGGATAATAAACACGCAAATGGTGAAGTATGCTCCCGATTGAAAAGGCGTAATAAAATACCGTTTTTTAATCGAGAAGAAATTTGAGCGATTACTTTGACTCATACTGTCCGTTTAATCTCAAAAGCAAATCCGATCAAATATGTTATGTCGAAACGTGTCTTATCAGATCGGTTGGCAAGGTAGTACCTCCAAATCCAACAATTTGAAATCATATATGTGCCTCAGAAAGCTGTTAAGGGGCAAGTTTTGGCAGACTTCTTAGCAGATCATCCCATACCAGCTGAATGGGAACTCTCTGATGAATTACCAGATGAGGATGTGATGGTGATCGAAATTCTACCGCCATGGAAGATGTACTTTGACGGTGCAGCTTGTAGGGATGGAGGCTGGAGGCTGAGTTATTTTCATAACACGAACAAGATATGCTCCCACGTATTCATTCGTTAAATAGGAAATGTTAGGAGCAATGTGGCGAGAATATCGAGCTTTGATGTTAGGACTTCGAGAAATCGCGGTGGGCGTGAAACTCGTGCGGTTGAGAGTTACGGTGACTTCAGCGACTAGTCATCAATGACTCCTTGGGGATTGCTATGAAGTCGAGAAAGCCCGAGTTGATACAAACTACCTTGGCTGGCTTCATGGAATCAATTGAAGACTTCTCTATTGAACATGTTCCGAGATTGTTGAACAAGCAAGCTGATTCTTTGGCAAGCCTGGCCTCTGCATTAGCAATACGTGAGAAGGAGATTCGGATCCCAGTATGTCAAAATTGGGTCGTACCACCTATGTTCGAAAATAGAGAAGATGCTTACGAATCGTCAAGTGAAAATGAAACTCTTGTAGTCAGTGTCTATGAGATTGATGGCGAAGATTGGAGACAACCTTTAATTGATTATCTTCAATATGGAAAGTTACCTAATGAGAATTCAAAGAAGACGGATGTCATGCGATCGGACACCGTTTATCTATTACAAAGAGACGCTCTTTCAGAAGATCGTTTGATGGTGTATTACTTCGATGCCTTGGAGAAGAAGAGGCACACAGATCAATGGAAGAAGCTCATTCTGGTGTATGTGGCGCTTCATCAATACGGGAATGACGCCCGTTTCCAAATCGAAGCGGATGGGATACTATTGTGCTTATGGTCAAAGATTGCTTGGAATTCGCTAAACGATGTCAACCTTGTCAGTTTCACGCAAATTTCATCCACCCGACCACGAAACCAACACACCCGACCGTTCTTCATGGCCTTTCGATGCATGGGGACTTGACATGGTTGGATACATTTGCCAAAGAATGTGGTGGACACATTTACATACTTGCTGACAACAAATTACTTCTCGAGTATTTGACGTGCCATGAAAAAATGGGGCCCTTGAAGAAGTAGTCAAATTTATCTGAAGTAAAGCTTCATATATGGATTATGGCGTGCCCGTACATATCATGTGGCGATAATGGGAGGTCGTTACGATAATCGCTTGATTACGACGCATATCAAAAGTTTGAATTCAAAAGTGTCACTCCTCGATGTATTATCCTCAGGCTAACGGGTTGGCTGAAGCTTTCAACAAAACTTTGTGCAATATCTTGAAGAAAGTTGTCCGTAAATCCAAGAGAGATTGGCATGAGAAGATTATTGAAGCTCTGTGGGCGTATAAGACAACATATAGAACACCCACACAGTCAACTCCTTATACATTGGTATATGGTGTGGAAGCTGTCCTCCCGTTAGAATGTCAAATCCCATATTTGAGAATAGCTATTTAAGAAGGCCTCACTCGAGAAGAAAATGCCCGCCTTAGGTTGGAAGAGTTAGACTCTCTTGATGAAAGAAAGAAGGTTGAATGACGCAACAAGGTGGGCATTATCAATCTAGAAATACTCAGTGTTATAACAAGAAAATCCGTCGAGAACTCTCCTTTGAGTTGGTGACATGGTACTCTCTGTCCGAACCAATCATCAACCCATAAAAAGGGAAGAAATTTGAGCGAAGTGGGATGGTCGTCGTCGTCCCAGGAGGTGTATACAAAGCGGATCATACGAGATGGTAGATCGAGATAGATTAGGATGGGACCAGTCGATGAGGTGCATTGCTTGAGAATATATTATCATGAGTTGAAGGAAGCTAAAAGGCACGTAGTATAAAAGTTTGTATGCAGCCGACCACAGTAGCGTTGCGTGGTTAAGGCTTCTTCGTCCTTGGCCGATGATGCTTTGCGTGTGGGTAAGCGGTAGATCTACCAGAGGAATTATATCTAGTAAAAGCTGTTAACTCTTATGGTCTTAGTGATTAAACTTTAAAAGCCCAGTCAATTACGAGATGGTAAATCAACAGTTATTCTAGCCGCATGAGTATAAGTAGTATGCAACTGACAAAATTATATTTCCCTTTTGAACTACGTTTGACTTGATCCTCATGGATAAAATTTCTTGAAAGTGCATTAGTAGAACTTGGAAATCCCAAGTTCGGTCGTCAAAAGAAATTCGTTCTTGATATGACGATAGGACATGAATGAAATGGCTCGAAGATAATCTATTAACATGATAGAACTGTTTGACTAATAAAAGAAAGATTTAAAGTGCTACACAAAATAAAGTCTAAAGCCTACAGAAATTCATAAAGCTAAAAAGTGATTTTGCCAAATGCAATTCACTATACGACATCAGTCATGATAAATATCTTGGTACGTTAACCCCGTCATCACTGGCTACGCGATTTCCTTCGATAGAAAGTTTTTGATTCAAGGGTTGATACTTCGACTACTTATTGATTTCTTTCACTTGTCTTGATGAAGAAGGGTATGAAGACAAAGATCTTCGATTCTCTCCTGATTCAGGTCTCTTTTTAAATGCAATAAATTGATTTCTTAACTTCTTGTTTTCTTTTGATTTCCTCTTCAATTTGTGATCTAAAATTTGTAGCAAGCGAGTGGAAGAAGAGGATAATGTCGGCGATCGGCGTAGTTGTGCGTCGTGAAGAGGTGCTTTGAAAAAGTAAAAGTTCATTGTGTCTTCCAAAATAGACAGTTTTGACTTGCTGATATATTTCATCTCCTCAAGAGCATGACCAACTTGATCCTGCATATATAATATGGTTGGTTGACTACCATTCGGCTTTTCACTTGAGGCACTTCCGAGGTATTCTCGTCAGAAGCGAGCAACTTTCGAAAACAAATGGTACCCTGGTAGTTGCTCAGGCTGCTTGCTGTTGGCATACCATTTAGTCATCCGCCCAGGACAGGAATTTCAAGTCTGCTCACAAAAAAAAAAAAAAAAAAAAGTCTCAGAATGAGGATAAAGAACATATATCTGATAAGAAGTAAACACAAGGGGAAATGATGAGTGAATTTTACATTGAAGCCTGGCATACATTAAAGAATTTCGTTTGTGGATGGTAAGAAGAAATCTCGCCGAGGAAATGCTTTGATGGAGAAACTGCCGATTCCTCGATCTCGCGTGCTTGAGATTCTGATCGTCAGGCTTCTCGCCCCGTCACTCCTCGAATATCTCGCTTCCTTTCGACAAGAAACTTGAGGGTTCTTTCGAATACTAGAAATAAATGAGGAGATGAAGTTGGAGTGGGGCACATTCTAAATAGCGAAGCTCACTTCCATGAGAAGGCCATTGAATTTGGAGGCTGGATTGGATCATATTCGCCCGAAACATCTACGATAGAAATAGGAGGACGAGCACGAGATGCTCGTTGTGAATCTTTGGCGTATGCTCGCTTTCAACTGTAACATCGTAACTTTGCGGTGCGAAACTTGGATTCGTGAGATGAAAAGTAAAACTACCGGTTAGTTCGAGGTCAAAGTGCATAGGCGGAAAAGCCTTAACTTGGCATCTAATGGGACAGCGATAATCTTCGATTACGATTGCCGGAATATCTTACGACGGGAGATCGGAGTGGGCGGCCAGCGTGTGGATTGTAGGTTCTATCTAAATTACCGTCGGCTTCTTCTGGGGAGAAATTTGTGCGGAGACTTAGGAAGTAAGATACTTAACTGCGATGGTTTATCGCCTCAGGTCAATATTGTGGCGGCGAGTTCTTGACTCGATTTGTTCTTTGGACAGCCAGGTTGGTTTAGCAGCCTATATGCAAACTGCGTTATAGTGTAGCGCCGCGCCGCTGGTATGTAACCATAAGTGGACCCTCAGTCACGAGGGGTAGTAGGTGTGTGCCAAAGTATAAAGCTATCGGTATACACGTAATGAATTGGAAAACTTGTGCTACAACGTCCCAGTTCGACTTTGCAATGAGATTTAAGCCTCGGTAAATGCTAGATAAAAATAGATGCTTCTTGGTGACTCTCAGCCCTCACAGCCAGCAGAGACGGGCCATGCTTAAATACCTGCGGCCGAACCTGACCCGGATTTCTAGGAAGAGCGAGAAAACAGATCCAACTTAAGATATAAAAAGCGACAAGGTGAAGATTTCCTCGAAGTAGAGTAAATGCCGAACATTAAGGTCAAAGAAGGGTTTGCTGTCTTTGTGGAGCCATGTAGTGCTTATCTTGAGGCTGGTTGGATTATGTGAGACTAGACCGCTGCTCTACTCTTTTGTGCTCGCGCCCAGGGAGGAGCACTATAGTGCGATGGAATCTTACACCAAAATCGGATCCAGTCACCAAAGGAAGCGCGACGAGTGCTCTTTCTTTGGACAAGATGAAATGCATGGAACAAATATTTGCATGTCTTGGGTAAAGGGAATTGTTTTCTTTGTCGATATGGTAAGCTTCGAGCGGCTGGGATTCACGCAAGTGAATGGGCACCACGATATAGGAAGACCGCGGCCCGATACATGTCCCAAAGTGATATAGATGTCTCCCCTATAGAAGTAAATAAGCTATTCATAGTGGGGCTCCCAATTCGCGAGAATGCCGGAACGATGTCGAAAACCTGCGATCATATGCAAAGAAGCTTATCTGCTTGTCATCGTATATACCGATGCTTCTGAGGGTCACTTTTTGCTCACTGAAAATTCTTCGGCCCGTTCAATGGCCGGCGTATATAGAAATTGCGTCAAAATTGATAGTATCGCTTGAAATTGCTCGTTGGAGACTATCTTATTTTTTGACGTCGTGAGGGGATAAACTTGAGACGTCATGGTGTGATGAGTAGATAAAAGAAGATGGCGGATAATCTCATCACTCTGTCCAAAGGTCTTTGATACGATCCATATTGCGGCTCCGTGGTCAGTTTTCTGTAAGGCTACAACGGCCATGGTTTGGCGTGGCCCTCGAATAGAGAGTGTATCTGATAGGTTCTGTCTGTCGTCAAGGTAGCGTATTACATAGATTTGCAAGTTGCGGTGTCTGAGCAATCCTTTGGTGAATGTGACCATCTCGAAATCTTCTGAGAATGATAAAAAAAACATGCGTTAGAGGAGGAGGTATTGTGTCTGAGCACAAAAGTATGCCGGTGCAAGGTGCTGTTACAAGTATCTGTTGCAAATATCTCGGTGCAAGTATCTCGGAAGTCTGAAAGGTATGCCATTCTGGTATGCAGTGCAATATCTACCGGTGCAAAGGTATCCGGCTACAAAGTATCACCGACTGGTATGTCACCGAATACCAGTATACCGAGATATGATATCTCAGCGCTACTGGTATCTCGGCTACAAAGCATTTTCAATACGGTATCACAAATGCAAGTAATATCTCGGCTCTAGGTATCTCGGTACAATGCTTGACCCGCAATCCAACCCGGAGGCAAAGTAATAATATAGTACATGCCACAAAAGATGGCGTACAAACACAAGATATAGACGGATGTAAGGCGTAAAGAAAAATGACATGTCACCGTACTCACGTGATTTATGATGAGTTAACATGTCAGTTGATTTCTGTCAGTTAGAAATTAAAGTGATACGCTTGAAAACAATTAAAGTGATATGCTTGAAAAAATGTCTTAGCTTACAAAATCCTAGTATGATCAACCACTATTAAAGTGAATTATAGTTGTGGCAACTCAGTTATGAGACATTTAGTTATTGAAAGTATGCGAATCAATCACTACTCTATCAAGAATAGCAATTGAATTACAAGGAGAGATGCTATGGGAATATGGCAAACAATTAAAGTGAATTATAGTTGTGGCAACTCCTATATGCCACATGTCCATTTACGATGTAATCATTAAGCTCAAAATGATTTTAAGATTTCTCAAGACATGGGCATACAACCATAACCAAGACATGAGACAATAATACAGAGATGTTGCAAAAAACTGTTTGCTTACTAATGCAAAAAAAAAATTACCTTCCTATTAAACAATGTTACGAAGAGATATCCCTGGCTACGAGTGCCTTTGACAGTGAAGACATTGTTGTTCTATTGGCATATTCATCTTATCATCATTGTTACTATTCTACATTTGGGGCCAAATGCATCAGGAGGTAACAAAGAGTGGCAAATTCATCAGGAGGTAATAAAGATACAAATTAAAGTGGACAATACATGTTTTCTCCTCAAATTGATGTGTTTCAATAGTAGGAATTGTTACCTTAAGAGATGAAGGGGTAGAGGCGATGCCGGAGCCGACAAAGAAACGGTAAGATTGAATTCAATTTGAGAGCAAGGATCAAAGAAATTATTGTATACCTGTGAGAAACAATAACAGTGTTAACAATAATAATGAAGTAATGTTATACAAGGAAACAAGTACAAAGCATACTTTCTAGAAACCAGAGATACCTTCTGGATAAATAAGTTAAGATGGCTGGCAAATGCAAGAGAAATGGGCACCAGTGTATCACTTATATAGCAGAGATGATGGGGGCAAGATAAGATGGTTCAGTTAAGAACCCGTATTACTCTCGGAATTTAAATTCACAATTGGTATCGTGCGAGAATTCAAAGGAGCAAAGTTTGCTTGTGTTTGTGACGAGCCAATGGACATATCAGAAAGTGGGGGAAATGGACACTACCAAAGTAAACACGTGTCGTGTGGTTAGCCTCATGTGGATAACTTGGTGGCTATTTACAAGAACAAGGAGGTTGTTTCAAAAAGTCAACATGTTTTATTTTTCAAACTGGTCCACGGACTTAAGAAGTAGGTAATGAAGATGTAGTTGAAAATAATAAACGTAATATAGGATCAGAAAAATTTGAGATTCAAATCTGATACTTTAGCATCGAGCGTTTTGATAAAATATAATAGAAAAGGATCAAATAAATCAGTGATGAGACTGACCAAATTCATCAAAACCATCATTTCAAAACTTAAAAGCGAGTTCAGATTGCCTCGACATTCTACTCCGGAGACTCCTGCATTAAGTGTTAAATCCAAAGGTGCAACATGTAGATACTTCAAAATATGGAAAATGGAAAAAAAGGCAATAATATGTGAAAATGGAGAGCCAGTATTTGTCTCCTTTCTTACGGATGAGAGGATGTGACAGAAAATTGTCGGCATAGGATGGAGATCATAGCGTTAGTACACCCAGATGCTTCAAACTTTTAAGCGGCATCCTTGGATTCGGATGATCTCCGTGCAAAAGGAATTTCCAATAAGAAGAATTGCGTAGCCTCGAACATTTAGATTTATCTGATAGTGATATTTCGAATGGATCCAAAAGTAAAACATGCATGGAAAATCTTTGCGTGGATGTATGAGATTAGAGATTATCTTCATAAGCTTGGGTATGGCATGGATGGAAGTAGAAATTGATTTATATAAATTATTATTAAAGTTCATACCCAGCCATATATATGTCTATATGAATCAATATACTCGTTTGAAATAATACATGTTCATGTCGAGGGAAGTCAAGCTGGTCATCATCAGGCTCGTCAGAAAATAGATTGGAGTTGAGATTAAATTGATTCGAACTTGACTACTCTAAAGACTGTAAATTTCGGAGTAAATGCGTCGAGTTCGAGGGGGCATTGTTGATAGCGGAAATTTGTTATTGATAAATATTCAAATCAAAATTAATTAATTAAATTCCACTTCAATAAGTTATATTTTGGAATTTAGTTAGTCAGAGTCATACGGTCCAGTTAAATATTTATATGTGACTTTTATTACCAAATTATAAATCGTCACATAGAAAATTGGATAAATCGGAGTATAGTCTTTGAGAGAAATGGATCATAATACATAATTATTTCCTCTAAATGAAACTTGTGAAAATAATTAAATAGATAGATGATTAATCTTTAAATAAATAAAAAGATATAATTTATACGATCAAATCCTATAATTATTCTTTAATTGAAATTAAGAGAATAATTATCGGGAGGTCGAGCCGAGACCAATCGAAGTCAAGTCGAGACCAATTGAGCTGATTTAAGACCTTTGAAATGACTTCAAAATGCTATAAATAAGAAGGCATTACGTATTCATTTAAGGGGAACTTTCATTTGCAAGAAGACAAAAAGTGACAGGAGAAAAGCTCTACAAAACTCGAGGAGAACTCATCTTTCAGATCGCTCGAAACTGAAGCTTTTGAATCTTGAATCTTCAAGTGACCAGATCTTAACGATGGCATCCGATTTGAGATCAGTATTCGAGCCGCGAATTGAAGTGTCGCGACATCTAAGTGTTCGAGATTCTGAAGTGTTGAACAATCCAGTCGAAACAATTTCTTCAAGGCCATGACTTATAATGTGAAGTAGAATCGAGATGAATAAATAGAATTGCATACTCAAATCAAATCAACAATATTTCTTTGCAATTGCTTATTTCCTTGTCTTTACAATCATCATCTTTAGGCCTAAGGGGAAATTTGTCGTTACGATTGCTAATAGTTAAAAGCGACAACTAAAAAAATGGAAGAAGTAGTAAAGTATGTTGAAAATCTGCATCTGATAAAAAATTATAAAATTAACTCGACAAATTAATAAACTCTCTAAAATAATAAATTTGTCGGTCGATTTAGTAGGTTAAAGTATAAAATCGATAAAATAATAAGATAATCTTTTTTAGGGAAATTCTTTTTTATAATATAGGTTAAAAGAAAATCGCCAAAAATTAATAAATGAAATTCAAAAATAATTATTACAACTTAATAAAAATATGATTCTATAGTTATTTGTTTCTTTTTGAAAGTTGAATCTTATTTGGAGTTCATCTAATTTTCATCGCGTCAAATAGTTCGTGTTGTGTTTTCTAATTGTAACATAAAGTTTTGAAGAATTTAAGAAACCAAAAGTGCTTACTTTCGCGTAATAGGTTCCAAAGGTACAATGTGAAATACAAATGATAATAATACTAAACTTAATAATCAAGTAATTACTATAACTAATATAAAAATAATTAATATCATTTCCTTAATATCTTATTGTATTTCTACTATCTTTCGATATCTTATGGATGATGTTTCTACATCTTTCAAATCAATCTCAATAAATTCAAGAAGCCATTAAATGTACTTGCCTTTATGTTGTTAAAAAACTCTTTAAATTAATAAATTATTCATTTATCGATAAATTAATAACTCTCTAAATTAATAAACTTCTTTGGTCCCAGCGCTATTAATTTATAGAGTTTTTACTCTATTAATATATTTTTTTCAAACAAATATATAATACATTAAAATTATTTGAATTCAAAATTGAAAAAAGACAACTCATAAAAATTAAAATATGAAAATATTTTAGGGACGGAGGAAATAATAAAATTGGTCAAAGAGTGATAATCTTTAAAATTTCTCCAATTAATTATCATTTACTTTCGACTAAATAGGAAACAAATTTAGAATCTTCACCATTAATTATTTGATAAGTCAATGTTGACCATTATAGTACATTAGTGTATAAGGAAACATATTTATTACATTAAAATTACATCAGACGCATTTTCTACTACGGAGTATTTAAATAGACTATGCTATTTTCTATTACCCAACATACTCTATAAACTAGTACAATATGGATTCCATAATAATATTAGTTCATGGGTCGATGTTTTTGTTGGCCTTGATGAGTATGTTGGTACAACGAGGGGTAGGGGGGAAATGTGATTTCGAGGCTATTTTTAATTTTGGAGACTCAAATTCTGATACTGGTGGATATTTTTCTGCTTTCCCTTCTCAAGGTCCTCCTAATGGCATGACTTACTTCAAGAGACCAACTGGTCGACCTAGTGATGGAAGGATGTATCTTGATTTTCTGGGTAACTCAAATATGCTATTTATATTAGTATATATATGTGTGGTATGTCACAACTAAAAAAGGAGGAAAGGTTGCGTTCGTGTACCTCGATAACCAGCACAAAATAAGCAAAACCTTAATACATATATGAAAAATGTCGTATTCATATAACCGAGCGACCCACTTAATCAACTACTCAGTATTACTTAGTTTGGTTTGGTTTCATTTGCTTGATTTTCTTGATCTTGACTCGACTATATCATTGCTAAAAACTAGAAAGTGTACTTTGTCATGAACAAGCCTTTTACTCTTTAAGGTTGAACTATATATTAACAACCATTTTTAAACTTTGTTGCAGCTCAAGCACTTGGATTGCCCTTTGTATCACCCTATCTACAATCACTTGGATCTGACTTCAGACATGGTGCCAATTTTGCAACTTCATTGTCCACTGTGCTCCAACCAAACGGTTCTTTGTTAGAGCTTGGTGTGAGTCCTTTTTCTTTGGCCATTCAACTTAACCAAATGAAGCACTTCAAGTCCATAGTTGATGAAAAATCTCCAGGTCAATTATTATGTTGTCATTGTACCTTATATGCTCAAGATATATATACACTAGAACATAACATATTTGATTTATTATGTTGTTATTGCACCTTATATGCTCAAGTCTCGAGATATACACTAGAACATAATTATAAATATCTTATTTACTTTCCTTTATTTCTTCTCTTTGTCCTTTACAGGATCAGAGGAACTTCCATCTCCGGATATATTTGGAAAATCCCTTTTCACCATCTCTATAGGGCAGAATGATTTCACAATCCAATTAATATTTAATGGTATAAATGGAACCAAACAGACCGTCCCACAAATAGTTTCCCAAATTTCTAGCACTATTAAGGTAAAAATGTTACATAGGCATTTTTTTTATTTACTTTATCATATAACTAAAAAATCATGCTCCTTCTTACATTATTATTTTTTCTTAATAATGTAACTTTTTTGTATTAAACTTTTAAATTTTTTTTAACATAATTATCTTGTCTCGTAATATTTTTATTGGTTAATAATTTTCTCCTTCCTCTTGAAAATAATAATATCAATTAACCTTTTAATAAAAAACATACTTTTTTGCTACATAATTAAATATTTAGAAACATAAGTAATCGTCAAATATTAAATAATATATAACTCAATTGCTAATTATGGGGTGGAAAGACGAGTACCCCAAACATATTCGAACAAAATATTTTGTACTTAGCTTTTTTGTTCTCGATGCCACAATGGGGGCTAATTCTATTTTCAAGGCAAAAGTGTACAAGATATACTCTGGTACATTTTTTACCTTGTCCATGCCTTGAAAATATATACTTTCCACAATGGGTCTGAAACTCTGAATTGAGCTAAGTTTATGGGCGCACATTGCCAAAAAAATCCACTTAATTTGTTTTAGGTGCCCAAATTAGAATAATTCAGTTGGTTATGGGAGTGGTTTTATGAGTTGAACTAATTGTATTTGGACAATCTCAAATTCACTTTATAGGAACTCCATGGATTAGGAATAAGGACATTCATTGTGCTTAACCTATCTCCAATTGGTTGTTACCCTTTATATATATCCAGGCTTCCACATGGGGCTTCAGATATAGATCAATATGGATGCATGGTTAACTACAAAAATGCAGTGGATGAGTTCAACAATATGCTCAAGGAATCTCTCAACCAGACTGGACAAGATCTTGGAGATGCTAAGGTTATATATGTCAACACTCATGATGTCCTAACAGAGCTCTTTCAACACCCTAAGAATCATGGTAATGTGTTTCAACCTATATTTTCTTTTTATATTGAAAAACATGGAATATTTTGTTATGTGAATGAATTTTTACCCTTTATGATATTGGGGTGAGCCATTTTTACAGACTGAAAATGATATTTCATTTTATAGAAACTAGAAATGAGTCTATATATATAATGCCCTCATGTCAGGGTTGAATCCTGATATTTTTTTTGGTGTGATTAAAATTTATCAGAAATTTTTTCACCGCATGTTATCACTCTTTGATATTATAATCTTACAAAATTACTATAGCAATACAAGATTAATTCAATGATTGAAAATGGAGATGCATAAATTTATGGTCAAATTAAGCGAGCGATAATGATATAGCGATTTTCTTATCGCCATAACAGAATCTTCTAAAATTCCAACTATATGCTTTAAATAAGGAGTACTTAATTTTTTTAATCAAATATGAATTTTTTCATTCTTCCCGTTAGCATTTTACATTGAATGATTTCACAAACTTATATGGAAGTTTCCATATTTATTTATTGTATTTAGAAAAAAAAATGGGTAAAAATTTGAGTTTCAATTATATGTAACATTCCTCCATAAAAAAGGGAAATAAATACTTATTATAGGCAAATTTCCACTCTCAATATAGAACATAAATTTAATCTAGAACAAAGTCACATGAAACTTTGTGTTTTATTTCACTATTTGTTGCATTTGTGCTCATAAAGAAATACGGAGTATTTTATTTGTTATTTTTACAAATTTTTGAAGTGTAAAACTTGTAACCTTTTTTTTATATATACGTACTAGCAATATATGTGATGAGATCAATTATAACAAAAATATTAACTAAAGTGTAAATGAACGGATTATAACTTTGTATTGATACTAAGGGGCTTAGTAGTCATTTGCATCATTTTTGTTTAGTAGTCATTTGCATCATTTTTGTTTTGACGATAGGAAAATTGTTCTAGCATTATCGTCAGCCATTAATAAATATGGTATGGGTAATGACTGGGCTTAACGTATGGACTATTTTTAACGTGTGAGTATGCAGTTTCTTTTTAAGTGATAGAAGTTTTAATTCCCTAATTTTAAATATTAGACTTATCTATTGAATATTTCTGACACAATTGATATCAAACCCAAATAATTGAGGGTTGTGTTAGGCTTCCAGAACTCGATATGACAAATACTGAATTAAAATTGGGGCTTTCTTTATATAGATACATGTTGTATGGTCTAGTGCAGTGGAACTGGAAATCGTTAAAGATGATTTGAGCCATGTACAGATATAATTGACTTCACCTAATGGGATACAGACCAGTTGTTTGTTTATGATAATTTAAGAGGACCCTACTCTTTACCTTTTAAGGAGTATACTCATCTAAAAATTCCATGTATTTGTGTATGTTTATGTGTAGGGTTTCAAGAAGGGACCAAAGCGTGTTGTGGACTAGGAGGAGGTACTTATAATTATAATCCTGAAGTATCTTGTGGAACTACTAAGTTGATAAATGGACAGAATGTTACTGCAACAGCTTGTGATGACCCTCAAAATTATGTTGATTGGGATGGAGTACATATCACAGAAGCTGCAAATAAACAGCTTGCATATGCTATCCTCAACGGATCCTATTCAGATCCTCCTTTTAAATTTAGTGACTATTGTGAAGTTCAACCTTTAAGTTGATTGCCAAATGTAACAAATAAGTTGATGGAGAAGAGAACATCGAATAGCCTAGTGGTTAGGAGGCCTTCCAGTGACTTAGAGATTCTGGGTTCGATTCTCATTGTAAGGGGGCGGTGGGTGGGTATTTTTAAAAAAAAATTAAAAAAAAAAAATAAGTTGATGGAGAAATGTTGACATGATGCTAATCATGGTGTTTTTATTGTGTCACTAGTAGAAACGGTCCGTCTGTATTTGTATACGGGTCCTAAGTGGGTTGAGTAACATTCACACGGCCTGAAAAATCTACAAGTTGCTTTTCTATCAACAACATTGTAAGGTCCATATGACACGGTCCTATGTGATGACGGGCAAGCTGAAAAATAATTAACTAATCAACAAATATCTTATGCTAAAAGAACCATGAGAAATTTATGTAATTATGTCACGAAATTTAATCACCTGACGTTAGTTTGTGTCAGAGATGAAAGTTGCAGGTTAGTTTGTGCTAGAAATAGATGAAAGTTGTATCTTAGCAAGATGCTCAAGTATCAGTTATAGTTTTCAATTTAAACATTCCACATGTTCTTGGTCAATAAAGCTCAGAGAATACACCATCTCCGACCTCAAGGACTATAAAAGTTGCAAGGATGATAGAGACATTGTTGACAGCTTCCTCGAGTAGAGGCCCTATAGTAAGTGTCATTTCATCCCACAAACTAACAAAGATTGGCCTCCTCCTAGAATAGTTATTACCAAGATAGCACAATAGTACGTAGAGTATAAAAAAAGTATGCCTAACCATCCCCTTGTAGATACTTACCCCATGTCAACAAGAATAAAACGTTGTATCGTACCCTCACCAAACTGGGTGTTAATTCTTTTACGATCCTCTGCTCTTATGATGACACCTATGATATCTGGAAAGTGCATGTATGCAATATAATTTTAGTCAAATATAGAAAGACTTATATTTATATGTATGAGATAAAAAAGAAAATGATATGAAATTTTCATGAACTCGCCTATGGATAGATCATCGTGGTCCAACGTATCAACAATCTTGTTGAAAGGCACAACTTTTTGGATGAGGGTGCTTAAATTAGGCTTTGATGTGGGCATTGGCCGTATGAGGGTTGAGCGTTGGAGGACCCAATGTATCTGATTAGCAATCAATTGTGCATTTGTTATATTGAAAACTCCAAACAGATGGAGGACGCTGGACACTGGAGCTACGCATTCCTGAAAGCAATAGCCAACACTTCATTGCCCTTGCATAAAATAGAAAAAGAGAGTACAAAGTTGACCCAATGACTTACAAAACACAAATTTAATGTTGTCCAGAACATATTTCCATAAATATTATAATAGGATACACAAGAATAATATTCTTCACCTCATCATCAATAAGAACATAGCGCTTGTATATTGTTCCAGATCGTGAGCCAGTTAGTGTAGGCATTTCTTCAATCACGCTTACTTCAGCAGTCCAACTTTCAGTTTCTAAATTGATCCGAGGAATTAGAAGATTATTCTCTTCCATTGTTGTTGAGAAGGCTGCAAAGGTATAAAACTAACAATACGTACTATAAAAGAGTTGTGAGTAATCAAATGATATAAACTTCAAATTCAGCAAGTTTAGAAGAGTGATATCTATAAACTATGAAAAAAACAACACACAAATATAAAACAAGCTAGCTTCACATATAGTTATGGGGTGAATCATATTCACACGCAAGTCTCAAGAGATCACGTCATAGTAGTATTAGTATTAGGAGCAGACAACATATTGTAAAACAAAGCACTGAATGCAGGAAATGGTCACAAAATAATTAACACGTATGCGACTTAATTTCTGTCCAAGACTACTAAAATTAACCACCAACACCGCTGGCCTTAATAAGAACTTCTTTTTACACCACATTAGCAGTGAATGTGGTGCTTTTATCACTGTATGTTGGTGGTATAATGAGAACCTTCACATTACCGCCTCTTCTTAACCTCGATAACGCAACGTACAATTGTCCATGAGAGAACACGGGCTGTTTGAGATAGATTCCCACGTAATCAAGAGTTTGTCCCTGAGACTTGTTAATGGTCATCGTAAAGCATAATCTGACAGGGATCTGACACCTAACAAATGGAACCAAATACTTATTATCTGCTGGAATTGGTTCCAGTGGGATACGTGGGATCCACACAAGTCTGCCGACAAATTGTCCAGTTGCAATAACAGCGCCTATGACATTTGGACGTAACGTTTTGCATATTAACCTTGTACTATTGCAAAGACTATTAACAGGGTTAATGTTCCTAAGAAGGACAATTGGTGAATTTACTTTCAACACAAGTTTATGTTGAGGCAAGCCTTTAGGTTCCAAACTGTTTAAGTAGTCAACATAGTCACCCTGACTACTAATGTTCTTGGCTCGATCATCACTAACATAGGTCGCAGATTCACCAGGCATACGATCTATTAACATTGAATTTATGTCATCCACAAACTCATTTTTTGGGGATAAAATTGCCCGACACATCATATCGAAGGGTCGCAGTCTTAAACAATTTAAGTATGGATAGACATGTGAGACGAGTTGTTCCAGTGACTCTGCAAATGTTGTAAACGGGATAACCATTGGTATAGGTATATCGACTTGACCAAGATCATTAACGGGTTCATTCCCATTTCTGATTTTTATCAAATATTCCATAAACACCGGGTCATCTCGTGCTGCATGTTATCAACCAATGTGATTCTGTAGAAATATTACCAGAAGGATGAACTGATTAGGCTAGCTCCAATTTGTTCGTCTCGACTGCCACCCTTACCAACCGGAAGCACTTGGCGGAAGTCACCTCCAAATACTACTAATTTGCCACCAAACAAAAGTCGGTTCTTACATAATTCTCGAAGAAGTTTATCGAGGGCCTCAATTATATGTTTATCCGCCATTAGGGGCTTCATCCCATATAATAATAATTGCATTTCGTATTAGGTAAGCTTCACTACTTAGACAGTTGACATCGTACCCCTTTGCCACCAGTAATGGAGATTTTGAATCGCGAGTGTGTTGTCCTACCACCAAGGAATGCTGATGATGTTATACCAGAAGTTGCAACAACGATAGCAATATCACCGCGGGATCAAATGTGAACTAGTAGAAGCTTGTAAAGAAAGCTTTTACCCGTCCCACCATTCCCTTTAACGATTAAAGCTCCACCAGTATTGGATACTGCACGATTGAAGATCAGATCAAATGCTTTTTTTTTTGTTGCATGTTTAATTGATGCACTGCATGAAGATCAGTTGCCGGTATTGCGATACTACACTTAGCCATTAGGTCCCTTGTAAGCCGTTCATCAGTATCTATCTCGTAAGGAAATTCTACTACATGATAATCATTTATGTCTTTACCCAACGATTCTAGTGTAGTATTAATACCCTGAAGGACCCTCTTAAGAATTTCCATATCCGATATTTTTTGGTCCCATTGAGTCCTCTTAAGATCATATGCCATTTCCTCATAAAATTTCTCAAAAAGCCCTTTAGGGGTCTGCAGGTTTACAGTAAAACAACAATGTTGCAAACAAGCGCCAGAGTTCAGGTGCCATTTGGTGAATAGATGCCTCTTCCATTGACTTCTCAACATCATCATCTTGGTGTAAAAAATCCATTTTGTAAGCAGACTCCCTATACGTGGTACATGTTTCACCATCCACGGTCAACAAATATTCAAATGACATTGGACATCGTACATTAATAAGTAGTACACTGAGGTAGTACAATTCATCCTCGCACAGATTAACTGTTGATAATCTTCCTATAACACAACCACGCCGTCTCCGACGCATAGTTGGATCCCATAAATTTAGGGAAATCCTTATAGTAACACTGCAAGCGTTGTGCTTCTTAGTCTATGCTATTCATGTGAAAAAATTCAATAAGCATAGTTTTCTTGAACTTATCATCTTGAGATATCGTCTCAATGTCTGCCGCATCATCAAAACGAATGCGATGGAAATTTGGCAAGTGAATTGGAAGTTGGATGACTGATGGATACATGCCATTAAGAGGGAAACCATATAGCCTCCAAACTACTTCAACAGGGGAAACCCACCGTGCCGTTTGGAAGTTGCCGATCTCATCATTACCCTGACCTTCCCTTTCCGGAGTTATTTGAAATGCTATCTTGTCGTGACCCTTGTACACATACTTGTAGAGGTACTTCATAACACGTATCGCTTAATAATCTGACATTGAAATGGCATTCGAATTCAACAAGAAGTCTTACATGCTACGTATGTCACAACAAATCTCAACATTGAAATGACAGTCGAATTCAACAAGAAGTACTGGATTATAAGGTATAACCCATCGATTGTCAACAAGATGACCTCTAACCATAACCATATGTCCGTCATTCTGCCGTCGATAGATAGGATAACTACCTTTACCATGAGTAGTGAAATCTGAAAAGTCCTCGTAATAATTTTTACATTTCCCATTTCTCATGCATACATTTTTGGGATTTAAAGAACCACAGGGACCATGCATCATATGCTTTACAACAAGGTTAAACAGATAGGGGTTCTTGTTTCTGTCTGGAAGTTCAACGCAAACCATCCTGTCATAGGCTTCGGGGGTAAGGAGTTTTGACTTGTGCTTAAGGATTACAAGGAAGTAGGCATGTGGCAGACCTCTCTTCTGAAATTCCATAACGTGAACAAGTGAAGCAATTTCCCCAAATACTTTCCCTTTAATGATTTTATCATGTAGAACCGTGAGCTTAGCCTTGAAGATACGAGCAATGAGGTTTGGCCGATTTTGTGCTTCTTCACCAGGTAGAAGAAAGTCTTTAATTTCTGGCAGCTCGGGTTGTAGGTTAATGTAAAAAACAAGTCGGGTCTGCCAAATTCCTGCACAAGGGCCATTGAATCCAAGTACATATGTCGCATGTCACGTGGGCCTCATATGAACGATGGTGGCAAATACATCCGTGTGCCTACTTCGGAACCCTGCCGCACTCCTGAGACAACATTATCTAGAAGACCTTGATAACATTCAGTACAGAGGTCGTCTTGGTGAGTACGAAAGTAGTCCAGGCGCATCGTCTCTAGCTTGATGTACATATCTACGACATACTGCTGAAATAACCGCCCGAAATGCAGTAAGTAAGGCCGGTCACCGGTTGAAGCTTGAATGCATAGTATTGCCTGCACGAAACAGTGCTTCTCCCTGTCCTTTTAGACCGTGAAGAAACCAGGTTCCCAGACTTACCATCAGTTGATTAACCAAAAGATCACCACCTGCAAAACGAGGGATAATCTATAAGGATTCTAATGTAAAATAATTGTATGTATTTAACATAAAACTATCAACAATCGTATACACGCTGCCACAATTCAAATAGGACAGTGTTAGGATGAATCAGACTTCTAATAGTCTAAAAAATAATTATACTTGAAGAGTCAAGTTAAACTCATTGATAGGACAATCTAACAAATTGGACTGTTGTTTACAGACATTTGTTAGAACACATATGGTTACACGGATTAGTATTAATAAATCTTTAAAAACGATTGTTAAATTCATTTTAATTATTCATGTGTCAGGAAATTAGAACAATATATCCATCAACTTAATTAGTATCTAAGTTCCATTTATTTATGCCTTTATAATACAATATACTTTTATTAGTCCCTTTCAGCTAGTTCCAAGTTCCCCAATCCACTCGCTGCCTACCAAAAATTAAGAATCGGTATGCTAAAAAAATAACCAAACATCATCTTGAAGTGACATACCATACTAAACCAATCAATTTAAGGCATATTTATCATAACTTATAACATTATAATCACAATTCAAATAGATAATACCAGATAAATGAAATATAAAGCAAGCAAATTCAGCCAATGCAAGAGGATGGAGGTAAAAGACAGATAGCTATAAATCTTGAAAAATGTTTGCTAATTTTCCTTTAATTATTCATGTGTCAAGAAATTAGAATAATATATTCATTAACCCAATAAGTATCTAAGTTCTGTTTAGTGATGCCTTTATACCACAATATATTTTTATTAGTTCCTTTCAACAGGTTACAAGTTCCAACATCCCCTCAACTGCCTACCAAAAATCAAAAACCGGTATGCTAAAAAAAACCAAACATCATCTTGAAGTCACATATAATACTAAACCAATCAATTTAAGGCATGCTTATCATAACATATAACATTATAATCATAATTCAAGTAAATAATACCAGATAAATGACATATAAAATAAGAAAATTCGGTCAACGCAAGAGGAAGGAGGTAAAGAGAGATAGCTATTTAAAAAAGGGTGGGTGATTAAGAACACCAATCATCTTGTATGACATTATTCATTAATCATTTAAATTCTCTTCCTTTACACTTGACCTCAATCCTTACCTAAAGGCCAAGATAAAGGCTTAATATGTAATAAGATAATGACATTCAAAATAGTTGCTTACACTGGAAAACTCGGCTTATTTCCTCTAAATTTTAAAGATGCTTAAAAAAGATTTATATAGCACTTGAATCAACTCCAGTGATTTTATTCATTTCAAGCTTACAGAGGTATGGTAAAACTACGATATAACTCCTCTGTTTCTTGGAATTGAAAGTCATTCTAGCTTAACATAAAACGATAAAAAAAACCACATACCTTCATTTTCCATTGCTAATACGTCCTCGAATGTGTTACATTGCTCCAAGGCAGCCCGAGAATGACCCTCATTACCTTTCCATGTTGGAGGGACATAGGATGCCCCAACAACAGGGATGGACCCATGCCATCCCGGCTCACCATTAGGGAACATGAGAACATATTGTAGAGGATTGTAACAACCATAATAGTGATGGACAATGTGGCTATGTCCAGACCGGACAAATACTCTCACTTCTCGCTCATATGATTGTCTGGGACCTTCACACCCATCCTCAACCCATATACCAGCAACTTCAGCCGAGGTTGGCTTATTGAACACCTTTTGATCGAGGCCTGGGTCAGATCTAATTCGGATACAACACTGCTCGAAATTAGGTATTGCAGACAACTATCTTAGGATCTGTGTGTATGGGTTGGGCTCAAGAAGACAAACCAAACGCCCTACCACCGCAATGTCCAATCTCGGTAGCTGATTGACACGGTTAGTAACCTGGTGATGTGGGTCAAATAAATAAAATTGGAGTCCTGAAATTTTGGAGGCGTCACAAGGCGGTAATATATCTCCAAGGTAGTGATGGACCTGGCCCTGAACTCGACCGATATAAATACCATGGTCCTTTCGTTCAAACCGTAGATCGCAGATCGCAGTGGATCCCAATAGAGCTATAAAGCAAAATGGTTTTTGTGTGTCCGTATCATGTCGTGGAACTCCCTGGAGTCTGCATCCCGACCAATAAGTAATCCAACCAAATACTCAGGTAGCACAGTTTCAGCCAAAGAGACAGCACCAGCCGAGCAACAAAAGTTAACAGTCTCTCGATAAAATTTATACGCCTTACAGTAGACGCAACGGGGTGCCTTGGGCAGTACTACATATCTGGATTCTCCAGAGGCCAAATATCTAGCAGAAAGGCCACCGCTCATTATTACACGTGAATGACCTATAATAAGAATATTCACACCATTAATAGCAATGCAATTGTTAATCTGAGAATAATAAATAATGGAACATGTATGAGTTACCTCTTGGCAATTTCCGTGTGTTAGGTACACACCGAACTGGAAGATCGTGGGACAACAGTTGGGGTAGGACTCATAGAGGGCTCGACAGGTGTGCCCTGTACAGTAATATACACGGAAATCTTAACATGTTAAAGATGGCAATACTTATGTGCACAACAATAAGGACCACGAAGAATACCTCAGGTAGTAGCCTTCATTTGGAGCCATATATTCCAAGACTGTGAGCATTGCTATCAAGTAATTTAATTTGTGTGTCACGAATATCTACATATGGGACGAATCACAAGTGGTGGAAAATAAAGGCGTTTGATGAGTAAATGGAAGTCGGACTACATAATGTCACGAGCACCATAATACCAAACAAAATGCGTCTCTCCTGTAGAAACTTTCTATTAATTTCATCTTTCTGAGTTACACTTAGTGCTATAAAAGGGGAGATGAACGTGTGAAAAAATAATTTTTCGGGCAGGAATGGTAGGTCAAATATAGTGGACACACCCTCTGCTTTTTATTGTGCAAATCGTTTTCCATTACTTGATGGGACATGGGTGTTGGCCGGCACAAGTCAAAAAATAAACATCGAGGACCGTACGACCTTATCATATTATCAATCAAATATTTTCATAACTTGGTCTTAACATATTCACTGGATGTCTTAGTAAGAAGGTAAGAGGTTGAATGAGATAAATTAAGTTAATCGAACCGACAAACCAAATTTAAGCCAAACAATTGATACAATTGGGATAATTAAACCCCCTATACTCTTGCTAACTAAATATATTTTTACTGGTCAACATACTGACCTTCCCAAAACCATTGTTTACAAATTCCGTAACTACTGCTTTCTTACTTGTTTGTCAATCTATATTGACCATTCCATATTGAAACCCAATCCCCCATTCCTCTACTCTCTAAATTTTCTAATTATCTTTAAACTATATGTTTGCTAGTTTTTCATTACAGTATTCAATAAGAAACTCCATTCATCTGAAAATAAATTTTTACTAAACCAATTGGCCTAAAGATGTGAGGCTTCACAAACCATAGATAATCATATGCTACCAAATAACCCCAGATGAAATTTTTAACCTCACTTCCTTAATATGCAGTAATCAGAAACCAATTTTGCAGCACAAACAACTATGTAAAGAAGAAAACCACCTTCAAATAGACTAATAAAAACATCAAAACAATACAATTAACAACCCAAGATCTAATTTTTTTACTTCAATTCTTCAACATGTAACAATCAGAAACTAATTTTGAACACAAACAATTAAATTTAAAAGAAATTAGCTCAAATAAGTCAATTTGCTTGTACATCATTGTACCTTAGTACTAAACAAGAAAAGAAAAGGACAATCCTTCATTTGCCTATTCAAACAGTACTTTGAACCTCCATTCTGCTTGTTATCTTTTAAACTACTTATCTATTGGATTTTTTAGTTCTAACAAACAAACAACTATTATTTCAAAGTGTGAACAACCACGACAATGCAACTTTTGAGTAAATGAATTAATACAACCAGTTTAATTGACACATGGGAAAGCTATCAACAAAATCACATTGATGCATGAGCCGGAATCAAATACAAACTAATAACTTACATAATCACAATCATTATTAATATGTGAACATGGAGCTAACTGGCATTTCGTAACATGCAAGATATATCAATCAATGAGTAAAAAATTATGCAATTACTTTAAATAACAAATATATATAAATTTAAAAATAAAAAATTGAGATTTCAAAAAACATACCAAATGAAAACAGTAGAGTGTTGAAAGGAAATGCTTGAGTGGGAGAAGATGTCCAAATCAACTGTGGAAGGTAACAATGAATGCATTACCAATTTTTTTTTTTTTTTTTTTTAAATTTCCTAGCTCAACACCCAAAATAGACAACAAAATATAGAAAGAAGCAGTGATTTTTTCCTAGCCTAGCAGCAAACACAACAATAAAATAGCAAAAAAAGTACAATTTTTTATCAATTAAATAAAAGGAACAAAAAATATAGGAAAAAATAGCACCAACCATACAAGTCATATGCAATCGATTAACTAGGGGAAGGCATGGAGTAGTCGCACTCGCAAATTTTAAAAATTATATTTTACTTATTAAAAAATAGAATTTTATCGTTCGTTATTCGAAAATTAAGTTGTTCGTCACTCACAGAATTTTGTATATTTTTCTTCATTTATATAATATAGTTCTTCCCTTTTTATATAAAATTCGCGATTCCGTATTGAGACGGATCAGGATAATTAGAGAAAGATATTCACGTTAAATGCTTGTGGTTGATGAAATAATAATATTGAGATGGATCCGGATAATTAGAAAGATATTAGTATTAATTAATACTTTTTTAGCTTTATGATTAATTAGAGTTTTCTATTTTTGAGTGGGTGTTCATTGTTCACAGATTCTTTCAAGCTTTATGAATTTTTTAATTAAAGTTTTTCTATTTTTTTTGAGTGAGTGTTGTTATTGGCGATCGTGTTATTGATGAAAGTCTTGACAATTACGTTAAATGCTGTGGTTGATGAAAGTCTTGCAAGTAGCGTTCGTTAAAGAGGTTTGATTTTGGTTATCTGTGATTGACTTTTAGTATTTGGAGAAGATTAGTTTAGTCACTTCGAGTTGAATTAGGAATACATTTATGATGTATGTTACCTTGAGTTAATTCGCAGCGACAACTGTCTGAGTTCGAAAAGAATGGGCGTTTCAGGGTAATCCCCGTATTTTGGTCAGCTTTGGCGATGTTCTCTGCATGATGTTTTAGTGTTAGTTCTTTGGCGATGTTCATGCGTGTTTTGGTGTTTGATTTTACGGTTCGGTCTGACTTATTCCAAACTTTGTTGATGAATTAGGATGTATATCTGAGATGTTTTCTTATTGTTGCAAACAACGTGGCAATTCTATTAAATTGTCGCAGGTTTGAGGAGGGTGATAGAGTAACGGATGAAGAAGTTTTATGAAGATACAGAAGATTTTTTTTTTTATCAAACTCGATGCTTTACATTTTTGAGTTGGGCGTTTCTGATGTTCGTACTCTGACTTGAGGGAGGTATTTAGGATGGATCAGGATAATTCGAGGAAGATATTACGTTAGTCTTGTGGTTGATGAAAGTAATGTATTGAGATGGATGGGATAATTGAGAAGATATTATTAGTATTCAATTATTATTATTACCATAGTAGTTTTAGTAGTAACTCGAGTTCTTCTTAAAGTAATATAGTAATAATAATATTAATACTAATAATATCTTGCAGAATGTCGCATCTGACCTCAATGCTCATCGGCTGTAGACTGAAATGTAATACAGGCTCAGGATAAATCTCGATATTCTATTCTGTAGCGCCCAGATAAATAGTCCATCATATTTATATTTGGATTAATGTCTTTGAATATCATTCACATTTAAAAAAAAAAAACTAGTTAGATCACTCACATTTCAAACCTCTCACATTTGATCACTGATGTTTAAAAAGTCGTGCGCTCGACTAATTCCATCCAATTTCACCATTAGTTTGCACGATATGTTAGTTTAGTTAAAATTATAGTCGGTAATATAGTCAGCGCCCGTTTCCTCCCCACCAAACCCCAACCTTTCTTTATTTATAATAGTTTACCCAAATTGTAATACTTGGCCTTGAAATGTGTATGTGTGTGGTGTGTGATATGTTTGATAAGATTTGATTAGTCTTGCTAAATGTCAGCGAGTCATCTTCTTGCTTTTCGGAAGCTCATCACGCCAAGAACTCTAATGTTAAGCGTCTTACTTGCAGGAAGTAGTCACAGGATGGGTGACCAGCTAAGGAAGTTTGTAGTGAGCACGTGAGTGAGACCAAAGCGTCTTTGGAAAGACTCGTGGTGGTTTGTGAGGTCGGATCCATCAAATCCAATAACGTACCGACCGGTGCGGCGGTAGAAGTTACACAAATAATACTTCAATTACACTTTAACCCCTTAATTATTCACCCAGTTTGTTTTTTTCATTAATGTGCACTCTGTAATAGAGGTTAAGGTTAAAAAAAGAGATTCATAACATAATCATAATAAGAAATTGAAATCATAAAATCTTCATAATAAAAGAAATTACGAGTAGTAGCAGACTGCGAGCCGGATTACATGGCTTCGTCGAGCTAATGACCCTAGAAGCCAACTCTTTGCACTGCTCAATTTAGATTGAGCAGACCCATTCTGGTCCCGCGGCGGCCAGCCGCTCGGTTAAAACTTCAGTGGGTCACGTTTATTAATGTCCATGCAAATAAATGGGTTGATCCAGAATCGGTCCAATAAGATTGGGCCCTCCGCAAATGGATCAAGTGCGAACAAGGCACCGAATAAATGGATCTGGACTACACGAGTGGGCTAGGCAGCGAAAGTCAAGATAAAAGCGGGCCCAGTTATTACGAAACACAGTATGTGAAATAACCTATAGACTAGCGGGTTGGATTCGGCTTAATTAAGGTGACAATTAAGATCGTAATTACTCGGCCCAACCAATGAACGCCAAAATCGTTGTCCCGTGATAAATGGCTATCAGAGAGGCTTGACCAAATGTGATCCAAATAATTACATACTTGAGGTGGCGGCGAATCCAGTAAGTTGGCTTTGATTCTCAAATATTCTCTTTAAATTAAACTCTTTCGATCTTTTCTGCGTGATCGTTGGAGTGTTTTCTTTGGAAGCAATGGAGTCTTTTGTTTTTGTAATGCTTCCGTTTAGACTAGCCCGTCTCCAAAGTTGACTTGAAAGATTTGTGTCAAATTACACCGTGAAAAAACCGGGAGTTCAGATGTAAGATACAAGAATTGGGCTCGAAGCAGTGAACCAATATCAGAGCCACATGCCCACATCGAACCCGCAAGGGAACCTAAAGAGCTTAACAAGCTTGGTCATTTGTGTGGGCCTGGCCTTGTAAAATGTTTTGTTGGATGTTTCCCAATTCCCAAAACTGCCCAAAGGCCGAAGGCCTAAAACGGTATACACTAATACACTATGATCCTTAATTTAAAGAATAAGAATCAAGGTGCTCAAATGTTTTCATTCTCAAGGAGCAAAAAAACACTTCAAACTTTAATTTTATACTTTATAATAATACTCTTACTTTGAGGAGGTTTAGTTTTATAAATTAAAATAAACATAAAATAAATATACGTTAGCTTTTTAAAAATAATCTCAAATTCTGTTTCTCTTAATTTTTTTTGTAATATAATTAAAATTTAATTCATGATTAAAATTATGTCAAAATATAAAATGAATTGAATGGAGCATTAAGTATATAAGTCCAAATGATAAACAAAGCTCAAAATTCCATTGAGAAGATGGTGTATTGCCAGTCGTTTGGTCCTAAAAAACGTGGGGTCACATGTTAAAGCTAGTTAGACCACACTTTATTAGTTGGTCCCATAGAGTACTTAATTAGTTATCAGTTATGACCATTACCAAGGCTCTCTTGACAACAATATTGCATGAGAATGTGGGACATATGTAGGTGTAGACGTAGTCAAAGACATATTCCTTGATCCCTAAAATCTGACCACATGTTTTCTGGTTGATGTAGCCAATTCAACAAATGAGAAACAACAAAGAATGTTAGATGGGTATGGGGTGGGGTGGGGTGGGTGGGGTGATTTTCATTATCCTAGGCATTGGATCGTGGGATAGTTTGTAGGGAAAGCAAATCTAGTGCCCTTCTGGACATTGGGCACCGCGTGATGTACTTTGAAAATTAGACAAATGAGAAGGATTGATATTTTACCTACTAGGCAACTACTAGCAAATACAGGAAATGGAGAAAATGTTGAATGGGCTGTATCAGCGAGGAAAATGTTGAATTAAGCATTAATGCCACATCAACCAGCACAGACACGTTTGGCTTCAATAAGAATACGATGACCTTGCTTCGATAATGAATGACCATAAATCTTCAAGCTCAACTGACATCGCCTTTGGCCCAAATTCGAGCTCCTACAAAACAAGGACCTATTGGTTCTGACCTAAACACTCCTGACGACAAGATAGAAAATGATCGAAAGCAGCTTAGCTTCAAAAAAGAGAGCTTTTTGTATCAAAGAACTTACTCGATTCAAGCCTCGCCACCTTTTATACTATTCTGACATTTACTTTGGCTCTGAGCCTCTACCACTCCTTTATCACGACACCCATTTCAAGTACACAAGGTCGAAGAATTACATTCTTAATCACACCTTAGGTGTCGAATCCATGCCGTTAATACTCAATCATTTTCCTTCCTCTAACAGCTAGACAACTTAACCCATTAATCTGTATTGATTCTCGATCTAATGCTAATTTCAGCCCATTTATTCTACGCTCAGTTTCAGCGATCCATTTTCGGAGGGCCCAATCTGTTGGACCTATCCTACGCAAATTTCATTTATTTGCATGATTATTATTTTTCCTGCACTGCCCATTTTTTATGGGTCGGATCTTGAATATGGGTGGCTTCTCTTCAATTCCACGCGATCAAACAATACTTAACACCTTCATGCAATGCTAAGTCAGAACGCTTTTGCCCACGCAGCCACCGTCACGCTTTGCGTCGGACTAATAATGAGCTGGGTGTCTTCAGCCACCGTTTTCCGCTCATTTCATACTTACAATTTCTTTTTTGTCTTCCTCAAAGCTCTCCGGTATTCATAAAAACTTCTTTTTCCCAACATGGCACATACCAAGCGCACCGTTAGGAGGACGTCTCCTCCTCAGCAGGGCTAAGTCCTGGTGAGGAGCGTGTTTGGCCTCCCCTCTTCTTCCCCATCCTCTCCTTCCGTGCCTGTTGAAGGCATTCTATCACCAAGGCTCACTGAACAAGACCACGCATGATGCTCTCTCGCCCCTCCTAGACCAGGGGATTATGCAAATGATGGCCAAGCCCACCCAACCTGGGCTTTGGGCCCCTGTGCCTCTCGAGGCTTCGGATCGCTGTGTACTTCCTCACCCTCCAAAGTTTTATGCCACTTTCTTTAACTTTTCTTGATCACGGTAGCTAACTCCATTTGTAGCGTATGGTCACACTATCCAGACCAGCGCAATTGACCCGAGCGTTAACCGCCCAGAACGCCTCAAAGTGAAGCGCTGAGGTGAGCGTGTTGTATTTGTCTTGCTTAAAGAACCACCGGATGTTTCCCTGCTGATCAGATTTGAAGAAGCGCCCAGCGGAGAGGGACACGTCGACCGAGCCGCTTTTGGTTCGCGAGACGTGAGGGTGTGCGGCTCACTTCCGTGACACCGACATGTCAAGATATGTAAAGTCGTTGTCCTATTGGACTTCATTCTGAACTTCCAAGACCGAAGTCCAATACTCCCTTACTTTGGCCGAAGAGTATGCAGCGTACCCGAGCGCCCTTCCCCTCATTTGACGAGATCCTCCCAAATTCCTTTAGGCTTATGTAATCATCCACTCTCTCCCCCCTTTGGGGGTTTTATTAATATATTTTCCCATTTTTCTGCCCTTTCGCATTTTAATGTTGGGTATCCAATACTTACTCTCTTTGCTCTTTGTACTTGACGTTTGGTTTCTAGTTCCATTTTACTGTCTGTTTGGTATTTTCTCCTCCATGTTGGCTGTATTGTCCGTTTGGTATTTGCTCCTCCATGTTGGCTGTGGCTACCTCCGACTTTCTCTCGTCGTGGAGGATCTCTCACTGGCTACGGCTGGGGGTCCTACCTAAAGTGTTTTATTCCGTTTATTTCATCCCCTCGATCCTCCTTCATGCTCATGCACATGGGATGTGGACTCGTGGGTGATTATACATAGGCATCTCCTTGCCCGTAACTCCTCCTTGTCTAACTCAAGAGGATTTGTCTTCCCGATTAGTCAAGCAAGTAGGATATACTCAAACATTTAGATAGATTTACACCAATTTGCCTGTCGTTGGTCTGCTCTAGACAACCGGGCATAATTGATACTCTACCCACATAGAAATTTTTGAATATTCAAGACGATTTCAACTGAATCAAATCTTTTATTCATAATAAAACGAATATAAAAACGGGCTTACACATAGTATTTCCTCAGGTGGCATGCATTCCATGATCATGGCACCTGGCGCCCTTCAAGGGTTTCCAATTCATACGTGACTGGCCCCACAACCCTTCTGGAAGAAAGGCCCTCCCAGAAGACTCCAAATTTTTCGGGGTTTTCCATGAGCAGTATGTCCTGTTTGCTCTAAGGACCAGATCTCCCACTAGGAATTTTCCGCCCGGATCCTCTTGTCAGAAATAAATGGGTTACTGGGTCAGAACGACTCCACTGAAGTCAGACGCCTCGAGGTTGGAGTCAAGTATCAACTCAGATATCTCGAAGTCACTCCTACGAGCAGTTGATTTAAAATAACTCATGAAAATCAGAACCTCGTAATGATAACGTGCTAAAGTAGTTCGAAAGCTCAAAATATTTCCATACGTAGTTTAACCATCGCGGCATCATCTAAAACAAACTAAAATGCAAACTCATAGTAATTCCAAAACCAAGATACTCCATAATATAAGCATAATTTTTTCAACGCTAAAACAAAAATACGAAATTCGAAAGTACATAAGAAAATGATGAATAAAAAATTCGAAAGTACATAAGAAAATTCGAGTAAAATCACCGGATACTCACGAAACTCAACCGCTCACAGCGAATCCGCCAACTGAGGTTCAAGGGGTGTTCTCGACAAATTTTTAGTGGAAACGACACGGTGGTAACTTACCCACATCCGAATGAGATACACAACAAGAGATAAAGGCGTAGCGATAGAGTATATATATATAAGGTAAAGAAATAAACTAAGTATTCATAGCGTCACAATAGTAATAACCATCCTCAACATATACACATTTTAAAGGACTCAACTTACGTTATTCTACATGGTATATCCAGAGATAGCATAAATAAGGCTAACTGCTTCTAGCAAAACACATAAGTTTTTCCAATACAATGCTTATAACACAATAACAAAGATAACGTAACCTGCATAACAAGACATTCATGATTATTATCGACATTTCGCATTTAATGACATCCACCTAACGCTAACAATCTACGCAAGCATACCTTAATAATAACTTTACCCGACATTTATATAATGTCAAGCTTCTCTTTTCCGGCTCACCTAATGCAATATAACATAATATCATATCTTTTTCCGATAGGTTTCACCCTTCGCCACCCATATAATATCATATCCTTTTCCCGAAGGCTCACCCCTTCATCACCCATACAATATCACAAACACACCCCATCCCACAAAGACCTCTACATGCGACTCCAACATGCCCACATTGTAATATGGCGCGAATTCACTCTCTATATGAAAAACAAACATGAACAACAAATAACATCACACCAACATAATACCGACGACAAACACAACCACGACACAACCAACATCACATCAACCGTAACAACCTGGGAGAACAAAGGAAGAATCACAATAACATTCCCTCAATATAGCAGCCTATAATATACTCAAGTCAACAATCCCATATGTAATATACTACCATACTGTATCTAACACAACCATCATACAACTCAACATTTCACAATTTCAGAACTACACTAACAGAGAAGTTCATAACACAAATATATAGTCACATATCAATTTACCATATAGTTCACTCAAACGTAAACAATGTTATCAAACGAGTGATAAATCCCCACCTTCGCCAAGTACTCACTAGCGCCTCGAAAGGCCAATTCAGAATAACCCGCTCCGCATTAATATTACCGTGAATAGTATACTAGTTGTTCGTGGATTATTTCGAGGAGAAATCAAAATTTTGAAGTCAATGCTGAAAATAAACGAATCGGTCGGTCAAGTAAGACATTTCGGTATTTAGAATTTTAAAGTTTGTAATCGAATGGAAATGATATTAGTCAGTGTAAAATAAATGTCGATTGCTGAAGTCGGGTTGTCAAGATAAGTTAAACGAGAAGTATCATCGAATTAAACGACGAAGCTTTCACCATATAGTGCTTAATGGTTAACCCATTAGCCAATAACCAACAAGGCTCAAAAAGAGAAGTGACCACTCTTCTCCTTCTTCCTCTCGGCCGACGGTGACGGAGCTCCTCCCTTTGATTTTTTTTTCTTCGATTTCTCCTCCATCTCGCAAGCTTTGGACCTCAAATTTCTTGGAGAGTTTCTCCTCATCATCCTCTTCGATTCAAGATAAAAATGTGTTTGGATCTTTTGAGCATTTCGTGAGTTTCGTTGAAGTTGACTTTTTTGTTGACTTTTTATATTTTGGAATTTGATTGCTATAAACGATTCTTGGGTTTAAATTAGTTATTCTTGAGTTGAAATTTCGTGGTTTGATGTGGAATTTCAAACGCTTAGGTCGTTGACTTTTTAAATTTTGGGTTGACTTCGCTTTTATGAGATATTATTGAATATAATTATTATCTAGCTAGATTATAGTATATGAGATGATAATAATCCATTTTGGGATAGAAAGCAAGGCGAGAAGTTGAGTTGACTTGGGTTGACTTCTTTCTAAAAATGTTGTCGAGAGTATAAATATGTTATCGACCTTTATTGTGATTGTTTTATAAAATTATGAATTATAAGTCATTGAGGAACGACAAATTAGTTTTAAAAATTTTGAGTAGTAAACGGCTTGGGATTTGAGGTTGTTAGAAAACGGGTTTGATTAATGGAAAAGTGTTTGATATATCGTTGATTGAAATTGGTTGAAAATGTTAGTATTTTGTTAAGGTATCAATCGACATGGATTTACTGATAGCTGAAATTGCCATTTTAATAGTCTTTGAACATAATTAGCAATCTATATCAAGTTGTTAATGATAACTAAAAGTCGTAATTTAATTAAAGATAAGGATTAAAGTTTTTATATAGTAATTGTAATTTCGATGCTTGATTAGACGCGAACGTGAAAGCGCACTTCGATCGATTAGACGACGCTTATTGCTAACCGCGTGAGTACTTATCTCACGGGTGCTATATTACGATTTCCTTTTAAATTGCTAAACATGTCATTGTGGTATGATTACGTGAGAATAGTATATGCCATTTTTCTATGATTATGTGTGATTCATTCAGGCGAGCCATTGATTATGGATCAGATTTCGTGGCGCCAAGATTCGCTTTTCAGGTGTTAATAGTCAACCCCAACTTAAGTTTCTTGTGTTCTCGTGTCCTTGCTCACAATTTCGATTTCGTGGCCTTGTCAGCATTTCTACTCTGGCCTTGTCGGCACTTTTGTATTTCGTGGCCTTGTCGGCACTTTTGTGTTTCTGCCTCGTCAAGGTCACATTGATTTATGATTAGCAGATGTCTAGTTGTGTGCTTTGATATCAGTTCGGGAGGTATCGTTAGAATTATGGGTGACTTCGAGGTGATTTGGAAGTATTAGGATATGACCCTAGCTGGGACGACAGGGTTAAAGTACTCCTCCTTCCTTGCGTGATATTGACGCCTGCTGGTCTATACTCGCATAAAGGCAAATGATTCATTTATCACTATGTGCATCGCTCTGTCGGGCCTTATACTTTTCAAGATAAGCTAAAGTTGGAGATCTATTATCACTTTCGCTATGTGCATCGTCGGTGTTGACCTACACTGCATAAAATGAGATTCATTATCACTTTGCTATGTGTATCGTCGTGTTGGCCTTATATCGCATAGTTTTTACCAGACCCATTATCACTTTGCTACGCTGCAGTATCGTCGGCGTTGGCCTTATATCAAGTGCAAGGATCTATTATCACTTTCATATGTGCATTGTCGGTGTTGGCCTTATACTTTGGTATAAGGCACATGAGATCTTATTATCACTTTGTCGAGTGCATTGTTATGCTATCTTATACTACGGTATAAGAAAGCTATTTATCAATGATTGGTCCATTCCCGCAGTGCATCTTTTGTTTCGAAAGATACGCGTATTGGGGAGGCCGCAGATACTATGGAGATACGAGAGATAGATTTGTCACGACTGTAGTTATACTGCTGTCGAAATTTCATGATTTTATTCCTTCAAGTGACGGTGTCTTATCGAGACTTTGTATTATATCTTGACATATTGTTTAAAGTTCTATGGTGTTGTATAACTGCCGGCGACTCGCTTATTGGTTATGAAATTGTGCCGATTATACTAGATGTTGCCTTGACGTAAATTATGTTTAATTAGGTTTCTGCTGATTATTGATAATATGATCCGATTTTTCTTTGTGGTCCTAGGTCAGTATTAATCTTTATACATCCTTTAAGGTGAAAAAGTTGAGCTATTAATGGTCGAGATAACTTTGAATGAGGGCATTAGGTATAAAAATTATAAACCTATCGCTAATGCTAATCTATAGACGATGTCAATGAGTATTTTATATATAGCGAAAGTTGATTCAAACGCGGTTAGTATATAAGTTATGATCTAACCAATGGCTATCGATACTCATCGGTGGATAGTCTGTGAGACTAAAATGAATAATTTGGTGAGATAATTCGCACTTAAGTTATCTTGATTTAAGATATACGTTACTCTACTGTATTAAGATAATGATACTATTTGGAGGTTCTATAATGAACATTTAGATGTCATAGAGTGATGACTATAATCGAGTAGTAATTTTGCTTTAACCAAAGATAAGTTGGCCGAAAGCATGTATGCTTGAGTTATGAAAACAAGCTGAGATATATGTTTGAGTTGTTGTATGTTCGAGCGTATATTATCGGAATTAGCTATACTCTCAAGGAATATAACAAATAGAAAGATATCTCCGTGATTGGGCGCGCATCAGGAGTAAGTTGTTGACGCGGTGTGGATTTGTCGGTGTTAATCGAAAGCCATTACAAAGATTTATTCTAATGAGAGAAGATATAAAATATAACTACTGGCGCGATAAATAAGTAAATAGGTGGTCTTCAATTATCCTTTGCTTGTATGGGGCGGTAGGTTAACTTCTATGATATTTGTATTCACTACCTTTTAGCCGACTCTATTTTCGATGGACGGGCTGCTTATGCCTAGGTTGTCATGCGGGACGATCGAGATGTATCAAGTAGAAATGGCACTATGAGGTGGCAACGGTATCAAGACCCCTCATACTATACTTTTATCTTCTTTGACATTTATGTTGTACTTAATAATTATTGTTGTCTCGAGTTGTTTGATGTTGTATTTATATTATTACTTTTCGCTTGTGGTAGTGTCATAGTTCACCCGGATTTGATGAAGTTGTATTATTTTTTATCATCAATACAATGAAATCATTATTTTGTTATCCATCGTCAGCGACTGACATTCGCGCTGATGACGGTCCTAACCTCGTATTTCCACTGGGCGTGTCGCTATTAATAATCGACCAAGCCTTTCCCGAGTTCCGAGTCTAAACAAAACACCGAAAGTACAATTACTACTAATTTTGTTATAAATTATCTTTTAGCAACTTTTAGTACCCATTAGTCCCTTTAGGTGAAATATTACTAGTTAAACTTCAACAATAAATTAAACGACAAAATTTCAACTAAACCCAAACTCCTAAACTTTCGGCCCTCACACTAACCCCAATACTAACACCTTAAACAATTCTAATCAATCCCAATTATTAACTTTTCCAACTAATTAAACCCATTTCTAACAACCTCTAATCCCAAAACCCAACTACTACCCAAAACTAATAAAAACTAATTTCAACATATATTCATCCAACAACTTTTAAACCACAATTTCACCTCTAAACAACTATAATAAGGATCCAAGAACATACCTATATCATTTTAACACGTTTTGACAAAGTCAAACCCGAAGTCAACCCAAAAGTCAACCCAACTTTTCCAACACTTTTCTACCCCAAAAATTGATTATTATCATCTCCTATACTATAATTTAGGCCTAGATAATAATTATATACGATATTAACCCCAAAAACCCGAAGTCAAACTAAATTCCAAAAAAGTCAACGTCCCTAAAACGTCACAAATTTCTCATCCAAACGCGTAATTTCAACTCAAGAACAACTACATTAAAGCCCAAGAATCAATTGAAGCAAGAAAAATCGAAAAGCATAAAAGTCAACGAAAGTCAACCTAGTCGAAACTCAAGAAATACACAAACGCTCGGCCTTTTTTTACCTTTGAATCGAAGAGGATTTATTTAGGGAAACTCTCCATGAAATTTGAGGACCAAAGCTATAGACGGAGGAGAAATCAAATAAAGAAATTCAAGGGGGGGTGGGGGGAGGTTCGCGACTGGGGGAAGAGGGAGATGGATTTTTTTTTGGTTTTGTTTTATTTACCACTCTTAAGCCTTGTTTAAGTTTTGAAAGAACGTAGGAAAAACGAGCTTATTCTTATGAGAATTGACCGCTTTTAGTTCAAGCGATACCTCTCGATTCAACTTACCTTCACTATAAATTCCCAAACTTAACATTTATCGCACATAAAATATAAAGCTTACCAAATTTTACGTTAACCAATTTAGTAATCCCACATTTTAATTTATTAATTAACTAGCGTCGCTACCGGTTTTTACATTTCTGTTTCTGTATCGGGCCATCTTGTCAACCGCGCACTCCTTCTTCTCCAACAAGTCCAAGGAGTCGCGAACCCCTAGCTCATTAGGTAACTCGTCACAATATGACCCTCGAGCTATCTCTACTAATCTCCACCGGCAACAGTGGCATCGGATCCTCGCACTGCAACGGCGGGCCCCCTCCCCACGGGATTCGGTACCGAAGGGACCATAGTACCGCTCGATCCTCGTCCCAACCTCCTCCTCCCCGGGAGCCGCCTAACACCCTAAAAATTACCCGGTTCATCCTTCCACCGCCCATCTGCAATGGGTATATTTACACCGAGACCGTCCGATGTTCTATATCCGCCTCTAAACATGTATCTTCAATATTCTCGCCAGATATAGTTCATCGCCATAATGGTATACCTTCGCTTCCGTGTGTCCTCTGAGGTCCCTACTATATCAACACCCCACCGGAGCAGAAAGACATCGGACAAACATGCGAACCATATCTCTACGCTGGAAGCACAGTGACGCTGCATACCGACATTTAGTCTTACCTCCGGACATGATCCTAGGCATCCTTGTGATGGAATTTCATATGCATAACTTGAATAAAATCAACTAAGCATATAAACAAGACCACTTTAATTACGTATTTCAGATCTAAAGATACAGGCCAGCAATATACATATAAAGTAAGAACACTTACAACAAGAACGGAATAAAGAGTACCGTAATCCTCACGGTTTCCTTTGAATTATAATATGATAGCATCACGATTTGACAATGCCTCTTGTTGATCCATACCAGGAGGGGTTGAATTCAACACTTGGGTTTGCTAGAACACGTCGACGATTGGATGAAATTATCAAAGCAAGAATTTCAATCTTGCACTTGATAATTTTCGAGTACTCCAAGAAAGGGAGGAGGCCGAAAATCACTTTGGGTGGTTAGGTTTTTCTTGTTGTTGTGTTGTATGTGAAAACCTAATACGCATCGCTTATATAGAGGTTCTCGGGGACAACTTAAAAGTTCTCCTTAACCGACAGCTTTCTATCTATTTTAATTTGTTTAATTTAATTAAAACTATTAAGTAAATTAAAAATTAACAAGTTATTAATAAGTAACTAACAAGTCATCAACGAGCTCAACTAACTATTAAATTAATTAAACCGACTAGTTAATTAATTCGGTTTATCCAATTTATATTTTATATTATCAATGCGAAATTTCGATTAATATTCGCTGACATAATCAACTCTCAATCTAGCAAATACTTTTTATTTCATACATGAAATATAACCTTCCAATGTCACTGCATGTGTGACCTCTCTAGGCTCAGATAATAGCAGTGGGTATAATAATATAACAGACTGGCCACATATTATAACGGTTATGACAGATCTAGCAATCCGCATAATCCGTATTATCGTGGGAGAACCTCGACTAGTAATTACAATTACTATGGTTGAATATTTCATTTATGTAATCACATTTACTAAACTAGTAAATGAATTGTTATAATAATTGTCACAACGGGCATAATAAATGAAACCAATAACTATTGATTTTCTACACTCCCACTTGCCTTTGGACGATTACTTTACAATTCCTTTGTCTCGCGATCTCTAGTCATAGGCTAACCATAAGAAGTGTGTCATGAAAGACCGACGACTTTCTTTACTCCAACTATGAATCATACTGATACACCAACGACGTTGGGTGCGTGCAATTAATGATTCCCGAGAGGCCCGAGATCTACCAGATATAAAGGACGGACAAATCTCCATAATATATCAACAACTATCGCTATACTTAATGTGGTCATCTAACATATGCCCCAGGATCCCTACTTAAGGCGCACGTTGACATAGTCAGCACACAACTCATATGCAACATAGATAGTTATATATGTAGGTCCGAGAATCACTAAACTTCAACAGCCTAAGAAAATTCATAGACACGGATATACATATGTTTTATGAGTTTTGAGCAAATAAACCAGCCCTTAGTTATACAAACCGACAAAAATTCATAAGATTGATTAGACTTACAAGCTCTCACGATCCAAGAAAATTGATAATCAATCAATCACTACCGGTCATCAACGCTAGTTGCCCCAAACCATCAAAGATTCCACCAAGAGAAAATGGCTATATTATGTTTCTAAACTTGAAGAGGTTCTCTTGTCAATGCTCACAGGTTGCCTCTTTAGAAACTACAGACTTGCCTTGAGATTTATTATTTCAACAAACCGTGAAATAATAAATGACTATATGAATGAATTACACATTCATATAATGTAGTTAACAATCAGATTGTAAGACAAGAATTATCTTGCTCAATCTATTGCTTAATTTATTCCAGAAAGTAAATAAATTACCGCCCAATGAACCTTGCATTGTTCAGTTTCTTCTTCGATTTCGTGAAATCAAAGTTTGATTTAATCACAGAGAAATATATCAACTCCGAGATGCTTGCTCAAGTCCGCTAATGGATCCTCAAGCCAGATGCATTTAGGTCCTTTAGGACACGCAAAACCGAAGACAATGATTACAATCATGTCTAAAACCAAAATACTATAAGTAGTCTTTACATCCATCCGCTCGTCTCTCACCACGGAATCGCCGATGACTAAGATTATCCCTCATATAGTTCATATACGCTGTGCAAACGTGTTTTAAGCCTTTTGTCTAAGCTTTGCCTCTCAACCTGACATACTATCCTGGGTCCGCTTTCTCTCAATACCAACTTACACTCGCTGGTCGAGCCCCACTAGTTAAGTGTGTAATTGAAGGACAAAACCTCGCTTTATATATAAAGACTATTTTGCATTTTATGAAACCATTTCTGGTCACATCAAAGGTGTTTATAACACAATTAAAGTGTTAAAACACATCTATCTTATTAAATGCATATTTTATCAACGCTATCAACAATACAAATTGGATCTAGTAATGTCAGAATACTCGAGTTCAAGCTTCTTTAGTTTACTCTCTGAGTATACTAAACTTAACTCATCTATGAATCACTGCCAACAAGTGTTCCATGACACTATTCTCACATTCAGCTTCAGGTGAAGACCAACAACCTATCTATTCCCCTCGTAACTATAGTTACTCTATTCTTTAGACTTACTACAGCATTCCAAATCCAAGGTGGAATACCTTTTAGTAAACTCCACAATTCCTACATGGAATCGCTTGGCCATGTCATGGACAGACAACACATGATCCCGAGATGGCATGTGAATCATATTACCATGTAATAAATTCCAACCACTTCAATCATGTGAGGTCCTTTACTAGAAACGGGACTCTAATAGAGGGAGTTGTCTTGTCCATAAGAGAACTGGCTCATCATAGAATTTAATCTATCATAGATTTTATTCACCCTCAAGCTTCACGACGAGATTATAAGAACAAGCAACGCTATCTTAAGCTTTTCATTTTGTGACTAATATAACAGATGTCACATATATGTAATCGTACTCACAAATGTACAAGAATCAATTCAGTATCATACCTTTCAAGGTTGTATGAGGATTCATTTAGTACTCAATGTGTAAAATATTATATGCAGTTGTTTCCCACTAACCTTTAAGCAACTCAAAGGTTCATCTTCACTCTTGACCCTTTTTTATTTCAATCAAAATATCAAGATGCAGATTCTAACTCCATTTAGTACTCAATGTGAAAACTATTATGTGCAACTCAAGTACTAATAGTAATCAAGCTTCCTTCTTTCTTCTCGCTGGTATTTGAAACTCAATAACAATGTCATATCCATCATCTCGCTTGCATGTGAACTTTAATAACAATGTCAAGTATCCATCATCACCGATCATTACTTAGAACATTCTTTGATCACTAATTTAAAACACACATGTTACAACACGCTGGTAATCAATAAGAAAAGTTCGAAATACACACGCCAAAGATCACAACCAATGAATACATCTCCCTATCGGAAACCAAATTTTTGATTCATTTATGACTATATGTTCATTTAATGGAAACACATTTCTTACTGCTGATGAATCACCTTCTAAAAGGTAAATAGAGTGAGTTATATACTCGACTTGTGTATTCCAATTTATTTCACTCAGATGATCTTGGGAGCCATCTATTGAGTATAATTTTGCCCATATTTAATACGTTTCTTTACATTAGGGCATAAAATGCATCGAATTTCACATAATATTTCTGATATAACCAAGGATTCTAACACTGATCGTGTCTCCTAAGGAGTCATTAATATATTTAAGTCATATATTTACTTCCACTTTTATACTTCATAACGAAGATACTATACATACAAGAAATTATAATTCTATAGTAGATGAAAATAAATACTGTGTTCCTTCTATACGGGACATGATGACATAATTCAACATTAGATCCCATGTTAAAAATATGTCTACTTCAAGGACATATCGTTAACTTGTCCAGGGAGACGCTTTCAAAGTTTGTTTATCAAACATAACTCTCGGGAAGGTCTTACGCTTAAGTATGAATAAATTTAATTTAAAGGTAAGCGCAACAACTTTGATATGTGAATTTATAGTATTCATGTGTTTCAACTACATTGAACACAATTTTACTAGACACTAAACTAGTAACACATCTATGGTAGAATGAAAATATTTTGGTATACCTCAAATTAAATATTTATCCATTGTGTTTTAACTCTCATTAAACACAATCTTACCTACGATCTTATCTTTTTTAAGATCGAATGATGTCTCATTCCTCGGATAATACATTACTCATGCTCTAGATGATAATTAATTCTGTAACTTGATAGTATTTATACGTCCTCCCCTATACTCTTATCAATTCTCGATGTATTATTCAATGACTTATATCCTCGATCAACTTGTATGTGCTTTATACAAACTTAATCAAGATTAACTAAGTCAACTCGTTAATGTCCACAATACTTCATCTTTTCAAGATCAATTTAAGTTCCTTGATAAAGCCGGATTCCATTATAGGCTCCGTCCGCTTATGTCCATTAATAGTGAATTCTACCATCTTCGTGGCCTGTTGCGGATGCTTCTACATTGTAAACTGGCGCGAGGCTCAGAACCCTGTGGGACTTTACCGCATTCCTCCTGAACCCTACCAACGGAGTGGCAACCGGCCTGATCTGTGCCTGGCTCATCCCTAACTTGAGATACGCATCCAGAATGTGATATTTGCTTCGAGCTCCCGGTGTCCACCAACATCCGCCCCACTTCAAAGTTCGCTATCACCGGGGTGATAACTAATGGATCTTCATGAGGGCACTCTATCCCCTCAAAGTCCTTCCCGGAGAAAGATAAATCTGGAAATCCCCAGCGCTGCCCAAAGAAGCCAATGCATAAATGTCCCGCTTGGCATACGCCGCTAGCCCCGAATCGCTTCTCCACCAACTCCCCGCCTCTGGTAGATAACGTTGACCTCCCCAAAGAATGCTAGAGGAGCATTTTGGGGATCTCGACTGCCCCTTTATTAAAGCGCCTATTAATGCTTTGGGTCTCCCGCTGATATAATCCTTTAGCTTCCCCGCCGGATAAAATTCTCTCATGTAGATCTTCGCGTCGGCGGTCGCCGGTATCATGCCCATGATCTTATGGTAATCGCAAAATTTGCTCATATTCCATTTGTTTTGTAATATCTGGCCGTGAGGTACTGCGGTAATGTACCAATGAACTTCTATCTCTAAAAACACATTTCTCGCCTCGAGGTTTTCGGGGAGTCAAATATTCACCTTCCTCCTTACCTCCTCCTTCCGCTCTCTCGAACTCTAAAGGCGCAAGAGCACTACCCCTCGTAACAGTTTCAGAATAGGCCCGCTGGCCTCGATGTCGCCCAGCACTTCGCCTGGGGCCTGGGCTTCGACGCCGATTATCCTCCACCGGTCGCTTCCCACGCCTCTTCTCAGCCTTTTTCTCCGCCTCCTCGATCCAAATGTACTTGTAGGCCCGTTCGTTGACCTCCTCCAAAAAGCAACCTCGAGGATGCGCTTCCTTTGTCGAATTCTCGAACTTGCTCAACCGCAAGCCTTCCACAAAGGCAATCACAACAATCTTCTGATTGGCCCCAGGTATCAAATTAAACTCCGTCTGAAACCGCTCCAGAAAGGACGCGATTAATTCTATCTCCCTCTGCTTAATGGTCATCGTGGAGTTCTTTATCCTTACTAGCCGACCTTCCAACACAAAGTTCTCGTGAACCAATTTTTGAGCTCCTCAAGGATATAACACACCCCTCTCTGGAAACCGGTTGAACCATTTCATCGTCTGGGCCGGGCTGCATCGATGGAAAACCCCGGCCGGCCCACTGTGAAAACATATCTAGGGACTAAAACTCCGCGACGTGCTCCTCCTCGTGTCTGTTTTTCCCGCGAACAAGTGATAAATCATCGGGGAGTTTCATTCCGCCTGCATTACTACGCCCAAATATCAGTGAAAAAGGCTGCACTTCTCCACTGGTATCGGCCTCACTCACCCGTCCGGCTACTCTTGCCGAGTGAGATCCACCGCCACGCAAAGCCGCCATCAGATCCGCGGGTACCCTGGTTATAACAGACCGCTTGAGACTGCTATATCTAAGATCATTTTCCTCCATACCGCGGAGCATGGGCATGGCTCGCCTCATCCTCCCGGACGGGCGATAATTCCACGGGATTTCTCCTCAATCCGTGGAGTTGCCTCCCCGAGTTGCCGCAGATTTGCTAGTTACGATGGCCTTTGTAAGCTCTGCACCCCGCCATCTCCGCGGCGCCAATTTCATCGCCGCACGGTTCCCGCGATGCACGCCTGAATGTTCACAGCTGCTTGCCGAGCATCATCCTACGTAGGTCGGCTGTATGTTCAAGTTGAGTTCATCATTGCTCGGACGACGGGCATTACATTCCCATTTATTCCCATGACAATAGTAAAGAATGAGTCTGTAAGCATTCTTTCTTTAATACAAGTCTCCCATCATGCCTATAATGACGACCGTCCGGTTTCTAGAAGGCCGGATCACAAATCTACCAAGTTGAACTTTGACATGCCTTTGGTCCAAACGGGAGTTCTACAAAATAATGATCGTTTCCTGGCCGAAACACTTCGACGATCAAGTTAGTAAAGGATCGAAAGAGTTTAGTTTCCGAAGCAGGTAGCTCTGGGTATCAAAGTGAACTTACTTTATTCTGCCCTGCGGCTTACCTCTTTATAGTCTATTCGACCGCATTTTGCGTAGATTCACGAATTCATTTATTGTCGACAATGATTTTGCGGGGTTTGGCGGGTCGAGGTAATTACGATTCTTAATCGGCCACCTTAATTGGAAATACCTGCAAACTACGCAGCTAGTCCTTAACGGATCTTCCTCCCCTACCGAGCTTGACAGCTAACCACAATCTCAAGCTGCATTCGCCCACCTGCGTGGTCTAGGTCCATTTATTCAGGCCTTCTTTGTCCTAATCCATTTTCAGTGGCCCAATCTTGTTTGACCCATCAGCTTCTATCATCCAATTTATTTATGGGATTAATATTGGTGGACCTGTAAGGTCACGTAGTTCGGATTCCACATACCAATAGCTTTGGTTGAACCTCATTGCTACTTCGGTCACTAGCGCGTTTACCCGGGTCGGGTGCGGGTCATAGATTATTACATCGGCCCTAGGTCCGCTACCAAGTGGCACTCTACGGGTAGCGACGCGGTCCCCTCAAGCATAAAAAGGAAACGTAGAACTGCAGGCATGCTTGGTAAAGTAAAATGAGCCTGGCATCGCAAGGTCAGCGAGTTTGATTTCTACTATCATTTCGTCGAGCGCCCGTCACCCGGGCTCGCTTAGTGTAGCTTAACTGGCATGTAATTGAGGCAATTAAGGCTAAATTTCGAGATCTACTCAAGGCGCACTGACGAGTAGTTTACAAGTGTCCTGCTACAAAAAAGGAAATGGAGAAAAGAATTTCCGGCTCGAGCGTAGATAACGATAAAGGCACCGATTATTTAATATTTTTCATAGTTTTTAGGATGATTTTGGGTACTTTATTACTCATAATTTGGTTGTTTTGGTTGTTTAATTAACAACATTATATTATGTGATTCCGGTATTTATTATTATTTGTGAAAGATACGCCACTTGCATGCGAAAGCGCTTAAAAGAATTTCATGGGGTTTAGTCGTAATTTTCCTAAGAGGACAAAAGTCTCGATCAAGAATTGAGAAGAAAAAGAGGTCCGATTTACAAAAAGCCTTTCGAGAATAAAGACCGGAGTTAACCTTAATTAGTATTATTCCGCACTCGACTCAAATGTTATGACTATTATTCTTGTTCACTTTGGGCAAATTTTACTATTAGTCTTTTGACTTTTATCATTTTGTTGAAGACAATTGATAGTATTTTCATTTTTTATTCACTTAAGTTAATTTATGCTTTTCAATAATATTATTTATGAATTATTTCGCATGAGTGGGGGAAGCTAAATTTAGGCTATTATCGGGGGTTTTACGTAGTACTTGAAAATGTATTTGTCTATCCGATTTCAGCTTTTATAAATGCACTAGTATTAATCATTGAACTTAATTTGATTTGATTGTTTTAGAATCCGCCTATTCTTTTTATATGAGAATCCCAGGTTGCAACTCTCAGGTCTAAAAGGGAAGGCATAATGTATCACTTGATTTAGTTCTATTAATTTGGCTGTTATACTGGCGCGTTAACACATGAAATTGGTTCCATAATAGATTTCTTTTGCGCTTTCTGTGTGTTTTAGCTAATCAATTTCACTAGTGACATAGGAGATTAATTAAACTAGGAACACCCGTGAATCCGCTAACCGAATCTAGTATACCGAACTAACGAAATCGACCCAGCGCTGAGTAAATCTATTATTTGGGCAGAGAATACTACCGTAGTTGTCAATACCCCGGTAATCCTTTATTCATAAGTTTATCTCTTCTAATTGCACTGTTAGTTTAAGTTTAACCAGTTTAGTACACCAATTCTAATACTTGGGCTCTTACAATTACAAGTAATTTAAGTAAACAAGTTCCTGGATTCGAATTCTACTGGAAAAGCACTATACTACTATTACCCACTGCGTTGTTTTATGGTGAATTTAATTTGTTCCACCAAATTTCCTGCTACTGCTCGGGAGCTAGATTTATCAAATTGTTAGTATTGTTTTAGCTTTAAGTTATTTTATATTTATTGTTGGGTATTTTCGATCTTTGTTTCTGAAGTCAGGATATTCTCTGTTTATGCTTGGGTCGCTGCTCATCGGGCCTCGAATTACTACCCTTGAACGATAACATCGATAGACTTGGAAAGAAAAGGCACCAAGGTTCTTGTCCATCAACCATGGAGCTCAAGAAGAACGACAAATGAAAGCACTGCCTCGCTGTGGGTACGACTTCCGCCATCACGACGCGCTGACGATGCAACAAAGAATTATGAGTCAAGAAGTTACCAAAGACGCCAAACTTTCATGGTACGGCACACGAAGACTTCTAACGCTTCTCGAAATGCTTTTGGTATAATGGTGGATATCTTCCACCCAATGTAAGCACTGGGCGAGTCCTAAGATCGAAGCGCTTCCTTACACCTCAAGGATGCCTTATAAGATTCTTATCCATCCTCCTTAGTCTATTCATACCGGAGACAAATGCACGAAGTTCGCTAAGTAGGTTTTGTACTTACGCCAAGAAAGAGCTATCGATACATTTCTAACTTCACCCAAGAAGCACGGGGAATCATTTCACGAGGCACGGGATCGCTTACATACTTTATTGACTCGCCTCCTCATCTTCTCCCAATTTGAGTCAGCAAAGACTTTACTTCTATGATCGACTCACTCAAAGACATCAACAACGGTAGACAATGCACTGAGGAAGACTTCAAGCGGAAACACCATTCGAGATTCAGAGATTTTTGAATCTTTGGCTACTAATTCTCTACGTATGGAGTTAGAGGTAATCCAAGGAAGTACAATGGGATCGCAAATTTCGATGTGACTAAACAGCTTGGCATTACTAGTAGGCAAAACAGCAATTAACTACGAAGAATCGCTTATCTAAAACGCAGCACAACATGTATTCTTCTTATGAAGGGTTCCCTGGAAGCATGGAACAAGTGAATGCTATGAATTGATACAATCCAAGGATAGTGAATGATCCGTACTCAAACAAGCCATAACTCGGTGTAGGAATCATCCGAATTTCTCACTTTTAAGAACAAATACCATGTCAACCTACGGCCGGTTGCTAATAGAGGTAACAGGCACCAAGATGAGAAGCTCGACCAACTCACGCAGTTTTCCAACAACATGCACCCATTACTAGTTTGGCAATGGCTGTTGAGCTTCAAATTGGTCAATCGGGCCGAGACTAAAAAGCAGAACCAGCCTCGGAAGTTTCAAGCCTACCAGACAAAAATTTATCATGTCATTTACGGTCAAGAACTGAGGAGGTTGAGAAGTTCAGGAATTGTCAAGTCAACCCTAGCAAGCAAATGCCATCATGAGTATGAGGAGTGGAAAACTCCTAGATATCGGGAGCTCAGTGGCATAAAGCAAAGTTTTATAAAAGATTTGTAAGAGATAAGATAATCAAATAAGCACAATGTACGAGGAGAAGCATCTAAGAGGTAAGCCATATGTTCCACCGGTACCATTCCCAAAAGGGCTCCGTGGTAAATGGATAAGTCATTTCAACTTTACGATACGCCGCTCATGTACATGTCAATTTACCTTTGCTTAATGTCTTTTAAGAATATTCTTCTTATGCCAATGCCTATTAAAGGAATTAATCAAAGAGGCGGTGATGAGCATAATAATGTAATTAGGTGCTTCCGAGATGGAAAATACCGTAATTAGAATGTAGTCGGCCCCTCAAGTTAAAGGACCCAGTAGCTTTCATTATAGATATGAAGTTGGGACTGAAAAGGGAGAAAAGGTAATGCTAGATTCAAAAGTAAGATCAATCTTATGCCTTACTCAGAGTACCAAAAATTGGGATTAGAGAACTTAAACCAACCAAAGACGACTTAATACCACCTCGACACCACTTAAGCATCCCAAAGGTATATTAGAGAATGTCCTAGTTCAATTGGATAAACATATTGTTCCCCGGCTCTAATTTGTTATGCTCGAGATGTAAAAAGTTGTAGGTTAGTAAGCATGAACCCACCTTATTGGGGAGACTTTTTATGGCATCAACTAATACTATTATCACGACGTGTGAATGGAAGATTTCGAGTAATGCCAGATCAAACAATTAATATTTTTGTTTTTACATTTGAAGTCGATGTCGCTTGTAATAAAATACCAAGCTCATACCTACTTTTAGTTGTTGTAATCACTCCGACAAAAGATAAGAAGCGCAAAAGAAATTTGAGAGCAATTTGTCAAGAGCGATATCACGCCGCAGTAGTAAACAAGCTTACTTACCCTCGCCCTTAACGAGCAACACTCAAGGAGTTCCGCCGTCGAATGTGTTAGTTCAAAATAATTTTTAAATGCCAAACTAACATTTGATGAACTCTATGATAAAGGAGAAACGAAATGTCGAAAACAGCTTAGAAAGTGGAAGTCATGTAAATCAGGTACCTGATTTGAGGTAACTAATGCTTTGCTCAATGTTAAATACGGTGTTTAAAGGGAGGCAACCCATCGAATTTTACTGTGTCATTTAATTTTGTGATCAAGTAGTAATTTAGTAGTTATATTAAATTTTCTATGGATAAAAGTTAAGTTCAAATTCTAGCCCCCGAGGCTTATTCAGCCTATTTTCGAAGCTTTGCCTAAATTTAGCCTCCCCCGAGGCTAATTCGTGGCCTTATTAATTAAAAATTAAAACAAAAAGACCCCTAAACCGTCAGTCTTTTCCCTTCTTCCTTTTTCCCTTCTTCTCTTTTCTTCCATCCTGCCGTCGCCCTTCCACTCCACCATCACTGCATCGTCCCTCCACCATGTTTCACGGCCTTCACCGCTTACTTTTCACACTCTGCCCTCCCCTCATTCACACCCAATCACGCACGCCGCTGGGCCGCCCACTTCCTCTCGTCAGAATCCGGCGCGATACCGCCACCCCACTGCCACGCCCGGTTACTCCGGCTATCTGTGTCATACCCACTTAAATCCTCAAATTTGTGAGTTAATTAGGTTTATTTTTGTTATTATTATTATTATTATTTCATTTATTTTTTTTATTTATTTTTCGCATTATTCATGTATGTGTTAAGGATTTTTTTTATTTTATTTTCGCTTTTTTATTAAATAAAAACCCATTTTTATTGTGTTGTTTCATTATTATGGTGTTTAGTTGTAATTCTTATCAAGGGTGTTATGATCACATCGGGGACAATGTTTAGCTGAAGAGCTGGGGAGCGAACTTAAATTTATATGGCTCTACTCAGGCTTCGATCACGAACGGAATAACTTGTCTTCATAACTTATCACAGATCCTTCGTTGACGGTGTGTAGATGATGCCCGCGAGGACATTAGTAGATTCGATAAGGTTATGTGCTTTGATTGAGTATATTTCAGTCATTTTGCTCGTATTTATCAACTAATGTCATAGAGGATTTCAGTTTTTGTAGATAGTGGATGACCTATACACCTGTGAGTTTTGTGCTTCAATTCTTTGAATTTTCAATGTGTGATGCTCAGATTTGATACAATTTCTAACTTGTTTTGAACCCCATTTGATTTTTTGAACGCAAGGCATGCATAAGAATGACGTGGAGTACTCTAGGAAATTACCCCCACTCTTCCCATAAAGCTGTACCTTGTGTTAATCCCTTTAGTGTGTTCTCGCTGAAGCCTTTATGTTGACCTCTTGTTGTTTAAACCATACTGAACGAGCCTAAAGCCTTAATTTTATGAATTATTCAAATTTTGAACGTAGTCGGTGATTGTGATATCTTTTTAGATTCACCATGCTTATTGAATAAGTGTTCTTTGTCGTGCATGCAAAGAAAGTTGCTATGGGGAGTTTATATCAATGAGAAATGCCGCTAGACCTTAATAAATACAAAGAGAAAAGAAAAAGAAAGAAAAATTGAAAAAGAAACAAAATGCTCGCTTTTCTTTTGCGTTGTTTCAGCCAGTGGTCTGGGTGAGGCTCGAGAAAAAGTGTCAGAGTGTCGGTTTCCAGGAGAAAGTAAGCCATACCGTGAGAGGCTCTATGTCAGGTAGTGGATCAGGAAATCATGCCCCGTATTTGGAAGTAATTTATTTAGATTTCATAGTTCTTCATGTTTAGTCCGTAGCCAAATATTTCACCTTAACACCTGCTCTCATAACCTCAGCACTCGATTGGTCAGATTTATTTACTTCGATCAATTGTTGGGTGTATAACTGCTTCATGGTAGAATGTGTCTTTGTACCTAGATTGAGGGTAAACACTTAAATTTCTATAAATACAATCGCTGAAATGGCCATGAAGAATAGACATCAATATCTCAGGAATTGTTTGAATCATGGATTAGAAGATTGCACAGCAATGTTGGAATGCATTTAAAGCTAATTTAAAGTCTTGATCCGAGTCTCTGCTGAATCTGTTCCCTAATATGTTTTATGCATGAATCATGACTTTCTGAGTATATACTGCAAATAAAATGTTGAATATTTTACTTGAAGACAAGTAATGAGTCAAGGGGGAGTTTGATTAGAAAAATATTTGTCATAGTTTTTAGATGATTTTGGGTACTTTATTACTCACACTGTTGTTTTGTTGTTTAATTGACAAATGTAATTTATTATGTGATTTCGGTCTTTTTATTATTATTTGGGAAAATGTGCTGATTTAGACATGAAAAGCTGTTAATTTATGGGCCGAAATGTAATTTTCCGGAAGAGTGGACGAAAAGTTTGATCAAGAATTGAGAAGAAAAAGAGACACGATTTATACAAAAGTCTGTAAGAGAATAAAAAACCGGAGTTAACCTAATTAGTATTATTCTTCACGCGACTCAGCAGCAGGACTATTATTCTTGTTTTCACTTTGGCAGCAGCTTACTATTACTCTTTTGATTTTTATCGTTTCGTTGAAGACAATTGATAGTATTTTCGGTCTTTATTCATACTCTAGTTAATTTATGCTTTCAATAATATTATTTATGAATTATTTCAGTATGAGTAGTAGCCAACTTATTATTACCGGGGGTTTTCGACGTACTGACAACGTATTTTTCTATCCCGACTTCATAGCTATTATAAATGCACTAGTATTAATCATTGAACAGCAATACGTAACTGAACGAAGCATGAG
>JADFUC010000567.1:0-58471 GCA_019722365.1 Lithospermum erythrorhizon
ATCAGTATTACTTCGTTCAGTTACGTATTGCTAACTTTTAATTGTTATAGGTTGGATGGTTAAAATAATACTAAAGCGGGTTATGATTGTAGTAAGTAGTAATAAGTATTTTCAGGTGTTTGCTTGATTAGCGTGGGCATGCAGAGCTTCTTGGACTAATTAGGCGGTATTATTTGGTAGCAATTTGTTGATTAACTACTTGATTGCGGATATATGTGTATGATTTGTGTTGATTGTATGTTGAATGAATTGTTGGTTGAGTTGTTGGGTCGTGTACGTGGTTTCATAATTTCATTATAGGTGTTTTGAGGTGATGTTAGAATAGAGTATTAGGATGAGTTGTATGAGTTGATGATGTTTGCCAGGTTGTATTATCCGGTATTTATGTTATTCTTCGGTATAAGGAGGTGTATTTAGCCGTACATCATTAAGATTGAATTATAGCTTAATAATAAATGAGGCTTAAAGTTCTCCTGCGGGTTAAGGGGTTGATTATATGCGCATTAGTTGTAGAAATCCGGATTTATATTGAGTTGATTGAGTTGTTGAGTTCTTGAGTTGATTGAGTTGTTGAGTTGTTGAGTGGCTTAAGTAGTATTATAGTTGTTGTTAGAGTTGTGGACTTGGTTTGATTAGTTGTTGAGTTGTGATGTCGTCATATCGGTGATAGAGTGCATATTATTCTGATTCTTTAGCAGAAATATGCATTATGTTATTATTGATTCGTTATTTGGAATATTTATGATGAAGTGACAAATTTATGAACATACGAAAAAGATAATGAAATTGCTAATGACTTTGTATTAAGATGTTAAGTTGAATAATATTATGTACTCTTTATCTATTGTATGCGATATCGACTACATTGGTCTGTTATGCGTGATTGGAGGTTAATTTCATTCTTAGAGATATATATTCACTAAGTTTGTGACTTCGCCTTTTATTAAGCTATGGGCGGCAATTTCATTCTTAGGTTGGCAATTGGGCATGTATATCGTTTAGAACATTCAGTGATAAATGCTTAAATACCAGTGGCGGGTGTGATTGATCCTCGCGGTCAAGTTGTTTTTGGATTGTAGTCGGTTGTTTATATTATTTGTTATTTTGGGATTTCGGCTATTGTATATTTGATATTTTTATGCATGGGAGATTATTTGTATATTAGTTTGCTATTACGTAGGTAGGAATACCAAGATGAATTCTTTTCTTAAATTGTTGCTTTATCAGTTGTATAGTGTTTTTGGGTTATTTGAGGCAGGGTGTACTTTTAAATTTGAGTCGTCAGTAAATTGGTGGTGTCCGGGATTTAGGCGATTAACCTCGGGAGGCGTCACGACACAGGCAATTAAATTCACATTAAATGGCTAAATGTAAATTGGACAAAATAAAATTCTTTGTGCCTGCTCCTCGCGTGGCGAACTCCCCGCTTACTTATACAAATTTTTCATTTCTTTTGATGTAATTCTCCTCCAAATCGTACTCTAAAGTTGCTTTCAAGTTTCAAAGAAGGAAAAAAGTTGTTATCGGAATAAGTGATTAGTAAGTAAAGTTGTTGATATTATGAATATGTGTATTGTATATTTTGGGTTGTTGTAAGTGAATAACTATTAAAAAGATTACAAGTATGTTGATACGATAATTAATAAGGTAGTATATATATAGAAAGTTAATTATTGAGATGAGATTTAGTAAAGTGTGTTCTTGATTAAATTAGTATGATATAATAGTATGTGTATAAGTATGAGAATGGGTTGATTGAACTAATTGATTTTATGAAATTATATTTAAATATCAATATATGAGATATTAGAATATTATAGATTTAAGATATTATGATATAACTATATATAGGTAAAGACTTAATGTTATAAAATAATTGTTAAATGAGATTATATGGGTTATGAATGTAGTGAATAGAAGAAATAAATCATTTAGTTGTGCGTTAAGAGTATGAGATAGAAAATATTGAAGATAAATTATTGTGATATTGATGTGAATATGGAATGTTTGAATTATGATGTTATGTGAAGTTAACATGATGATAAAGGTGGTATTAAGATTATGAAAGTTGATATGATGTTGAGTTTATGACATGTGATGATATGAAAAGTTAATAAAGAGAATATTAACATTGAAGTGATCTATAAATGTGTAAATTCAATAAAAAAAATCAAGAAAATAAAAAGAAGAAGGTAATATTAACCTTACCGTAAGATGGGCCCGTTGTCTTTGTGAAATCATGATTAATAATAATATATGAAAGAATGATTGATATTAAGATGATAAATGATGAATATATGTATTGTGAAATTTTTTGAGGATCTGATAGCAATTATTGATATTGTAATGGTTATATTAGTATGATGTTATGATATGACATATTATGAAAGTGGATATGATTTGCGTTGTGATTTGTGAGGTGAAATATCTCCGTTATTAAGGAGAATCAACGGTCCATAGGATCAACGGTATTCCTTAATCGAGGCGTAATGTCCGTATTTGTTAGTATCAGCGACCACATAATCCGGTATTCAAAGGAATCGCTTGGTCGCCAAGATATTGCTATAAAAATGTGATTATGTGTGAACTCTATTCCGGTTTGTTGGTTCTTTGGTCCCTCCTGCAGGTTGAGGTGTGTGTCCCGGCTACTTGGTGTAGAGGTAGCGGGAGAGTTGTATTGTGGGAGAGTTGTGTTGTGTGGGTCTTCGTTTGCTTGGTGTAGGAGCAGCGAATAGCGTTATTGTTTCTCCTACGGGGTTGTGGTGTATTTCCGTTCTTTGGAGTAGAAACCTTATTTAAGCGGAATACATATCTGGGTTAAAACAGGTAGAAGCAACGAATAATACTATTTTGTCTCGTTTCTTTGGGTAGAAGCAGTGAGCGTCTTCTTTTCTCTGTAAGGAAGGAGTAGACTCCCGTTGGGGGGCCGAATAAGTTATTGTTTCTTTATGTGATGTATTGAGCTATTGGATATTATAAGTGTTAACTATTATTATTGAATTATTTTGTAAGTTGGTGTATTAAAATGGATTAGAATATTAAACTATGAGGATCATAAGGAGGCTGACTAGTGATATGAATAAATATGATAAAATATAATGAAAGTAATTATCACGATTATGCGATATTACATATTTATATATGTGTGGTTGAATATGACTTGTTATATGAGTATTCACGAGCTTTCACAATTTCGCCCTTATTTTGAGGACCCCGGTGTTGTTTATTGTTGAGAAAGTCGGCATTGAAGCGTGATTGTGGTGATAGATTACAGTAAATGGTCGAAATTTGGGTGGCTAGGATATCTCCCCAGCGATTAAGATTTAGTGTGTACACTATTTTGTGTCAAGCATGTATTAAGAAAATGTGTTGTATATGATTTGTATGATTAATGGGTGTGAAGTCTAATATTTGTTGTTGTCTTAGATCGCGTCACAGGCATAGTCGCGTTGTATTTTTCTTTCGTTTCTTTTGGTCGGTTATATGGTGAACTCGATGTTAAATATTCTGGGCACAGGCGGAGTCGTTACCTGATCGTTGGTCGATAAATCACCACATTACAACACAGTGTGAAAAATTTGTGATTTTATTACTTATTTAGGCGATTAAAATTAGATTTTTATCCGTTTTACGTAGGATACGAAATAACCGTTCCGTATAAGTTTTTTTCTTAATGTGATTCTAGTTGCCGGTTGGAGTGTTTCTTTATTCAAGTTAAAATTTTAATGGAATAATGATAATATATGGGTGGGGAAGCGTGTATGTTTGAGAATAGAAATTTAGTGTGAGTGGGTGTTGAATTAGGTTGGTAAGCTTAGAATAGAGCGAAATTTACCAAATGTGAAACCAAGCTCCTTAAGGGCCGCTTTAACTCTGTATTATCTTTATCTTTATCATCATTTGAGCTTATACTTAAAATGTTTTTCTTCTTCTCCGCTTAAGGGAATGGTAAAGCTCCCAGCTCGAAACAATAAAATTTTCTTCCATTTTCTTGGTAAAACTTGTTGGATTCCACCCTCAAATCTTGTTCCCCATCTTAAGGTTATCAAAGGTATGAGTTTTAATCTTCAAATCTCATCATTTAAAAAGCTTGAGTTGACTTTACATATAGTTTGTTTTTTGTGTTGACTTTTAGATCTTGATTTTACTATGGTATATAATTGTTATCTAAGTATGGAAAGGGATTAGAGGTGATTTTGAGTAGTTATTTGGGGTTAGAAAGTGAATTGTAAGTTGTATGACTTTTATTGACTTTTCTTAAATTGACTTTAAATGGTAATATGAGGTTAGAGGGAGCTTTAATATAGTTGATTTGGGTATAGAATTATTGGTTTGGATATGGATAGGTAGGGATTGGGTTGAGAAAGTTTGGGGAAAGTTCGTATGCTAATTAGTGCTTGAATTGGAGGTTGTATTTAATGAATTAATTAGTGGTCAATTGCTTATTAGGTTGATTAAAATGTGCTTAGGATATTATTGTTGGGGTAATAAGGTGATGACGAATATTGAGATTTTACGAAGTTGGCGATTTGAATATAGTTATGTTGGAATGTTAGAACTGTATATCGTCTTTAGGAATAGGATGATTCTTGCTTTAGAGTTGTAAATTTGAATCGTGAGGCGAGTATAGCAGCTCGGGGTTTATATAGATGTTAAGTGAAGTTATTAGCGAGATGTGTTATAATGTATAATTTTTTTTTAAATAGAGGTGAGCACGGATCTAGCGCAAAACTGCGTAGAGCTATCATTACTACTTTTTGGGCTCGAGTGAGTACAAATCTCGCGTCAGGGACACTTTCGTATATATATCATGTTATATATTTTCATGTGTTGTTTGAGACTATTACGATATGTGTATTGTGTGACTATGATTGATATTATGTGGAAATTGTGATTTATATGATCATATTATGAAATAAGCGAGATTTGATTGACATTATGAAGCTAAGCTATGATTATGAAGTATGTTATGACATAATTGAGATTATAAGTTACATTATAGAGATAGTTTACTGGATATAATTCATGTTATGAAATTGTGTGTGGTATGTGTTGTGTGTGTGTCTTTGTGTGTGTGTGCATTGTGCGGTCTTAACCGATTCTTTATGTGTTATTTGCGGAGGCGGTGGTGACCCCAAGGGAGGTTTGGTGTGGTGTGCATATGTGTGTGGGTAGCCCGGAGTGGATTCGGGAGGGTTTGGTGTGATATGCACATTGGAGGTGTAATCTCGGTCGGGAGGATGGAGGGTGGGCCTCGTCTGGTGGCTGGAGGTGGATTCTACAAATGCGTGTATTATTTGGAGGTGGATTCCTCGTATGTGTGTGGCCCCAGAGGTGGATTCTCGTATATTGTATTATTTGGAGTGGATTCCTCGTATGTGTATGATAGGAATTGGATTCTATATTATTATTTGTGGAATTGGATTCCTCGACAAGTGACTTTGTGTGTTGAGATTGTTTCACCAAATGAATATGCATTAGTTATGAATATAATCTCGTATTGTATAGCGTCGTCATTGTATAAAGAGAAATCTATGTGATATGTAGACGATTATTTAATAAGTACTGATTAATGTACGTGCGTATGATATATTTATATATATATATATATATATATAAGCATGAATATATATGATGGAATGGGTATGTTAATTATTTGTATTATTTCGGTTAATAAATGACACATTCTCTCATGGGCGTTTAGTACCTAGGTTTCTAGGAGTGATCGTTGAGGGTGGGCGAGGCGGTTTCTTGGTTTGCGTGGAAGATCAATAGGTGAGGTGGTGGCGTAGAAGTCCTCGTCAATCCTTTCCTTTGTTGACGTTTTTGTATATTTTGAGGCTGGTGTGTTGTATTGTATTGGCCAGATGCAGTTTGTCATCCTTCAGCATGATGTATCTTGGTTGTGTTACGTTGTACATTATTTTTGTTGGATGTATTGTTGTAACTTACGATGGAAATAAGTTTATTTTGATAATGTCGTAGTTACTTTGTTATTGTATCCGTCGTTTGAGTGACTACGGTATACAAATTGTTAATGATCTTAACACCAGGCTTGACTTAGAATTAATTCGTTACAATTTTGGTATATCGAGCCTAGGTTAAATTCTTTATGGTGTCACAGTAGTTTATTTGCCTAGGTTGATAGTTGTTAGGGAGTTGTCGATATTGGATTTTTCTTGTAGATTGATCCTTCCTTTCTTTGTGATTTTGGAAACATTGAGGATGCACTTGCGTAGGTGCATTCGGGTAGGTGTTGCCGGAGGTGCGTGAGGCATGACGAGGGGGCTGCGAGAGGTGCAGAGGTGGTAGAGTGCGAGAGGTGGTAGAGGTGCCCAGTCGCGAGAGAAATGTGGATCTTGCGTTGGTGGGTAGTGATGAGCCTAGTGTATTGCGGGATTAAGGAGTAAATATTGATGGAGATCGAGACCGTGGTGCACATCCATTTGGACAGTGGTCCTGAGTAGTTATTTGACCGCTTTACGGCGGGACCGCCAGTTCTTGGGGCCGGATTATACTATCCAGGGCATTAGAATTCAGTGAGACTGGAGAGTATATTTGAACTATAAGGTTCTTTGGGAGTTGAGGACCCATTAAGCTCTGAATTACGGTGGAGCTCGAGGGTGGTGGGAGAATGTCATAGATCTTTGATTGCGGATGAAGGACAGGTGTTGTGGGATCAGTTCGTGGAATTATTTCGAGGGGCACATGCTTGGAATGCGTATATGGGGGCTGCAGGCCGAGAGGGGTGATCGGTACCAGCGAGGAGGCGGGGAGTATGGCGACTGCGAAGATTTAGTGATACTGCGTCTACTTGGGAGGTGAATCCTCTTGAGGGAAGAGGATCGAGATTGAGACGGAATGAGGTGAGATCGCGATTTGTCGCTCGAGAACATACAAGCTTTCCATGAGCCCCAGTGAATGATGCCCCTTCGGGGTAGAGATGGTTTGTTGAGTGTCCGGTTAGTGGGGAGAAAGAGAGGGAAGATATGATGCTTCGAGATGGGTGGCGGTCGAGTTAAAGGTTCGGGGGCGTCCGTCGCGCGGCCGTTACGGCGGTAGGTTGATGCTCACAATTTAATTCTCCGATTGGCGCTGCTGTTTACATGCCACGAGTCTTTTCTTCGGTCGGGGATCAGAGAGAGGTTATCGGGAGGCGAGTGGTAGCAGGTGTTTCGTTGTGGTAAACCGGGTCCTGGTGCGGAATGCCGAGAACGGGGGTTGTAGTGCATTATCGATGTCGCCGGGAAGGCAAATTAAATTTGATTGTCCCAGAGGCCAGAGTGTTAGTGGGAGTGCTAGCACATTTCCTCAGGCGGCCGAGCGGGAGGAGGCCATCAAAGGAAGTCAGTGGAGGTGAATCCGGTATTGAGGAAACTTTGGGCGTGGGTTGGGAGTAGTCAGGGTAATGAGTTGGTGGGGCCCAGACGGGATGGTGGAGGCCCAGTCCGTAGGATATTTGGATTCACCCGGCGGGGAAGCTCAAGGGATTCCAAGTGCTTACGACATGTGGGTTGGAAGCAAAAGTCTTGTTTGATTAGGAGCTACTCGTTCTTTCGTATCTGCGAAATTTTCAGTATTCCTAAACTTCGTGAAATTAACTGTAGACAGCTTCTAATTCTAACTCAAGATTGGAAAGTCACGGTAAGATTGATGGGGTACTTAGAAATTGCCCTATAAGTATTGAAAATCAATGTTTGGAGATAGATTTATTACCTTTTGAGATGAATGATTTTGATCTTATTACGAGAATGGTTGGTTAGGGAGGCGTCGTGCGGGTGATAGATTGTCATCTTAAGAAGATTGAAATATCTAGTCAGGTAAAATCTAAGATCTTCTTCCTAGGTGATAGAAAAATTCTTTCCTCTTGTCTCATTTATGCCTTAGTTGCCCATAAGATGTTGAGAAGTGGATGTGTTGGTTATCTTTGCTCGTATTTGTCAGCCTTAGTAAGAGGAAAATTCGTCAGGGAGGTGCATGTTGTGAGAATATGTTGATGTGTTTCTACGAGGAATTGCGGAACTTACATCTGTCTTGAGAGATGGAGTTTTCCGTAGAATTAATTCGCGATGCTTACTCAGATTTCCATGGCACTTATAGAATGGCTCTAGGAGTTGGAAGGAATTAAACGCAATTGCGAGAATTGTTGGATAAAGTTCATTGACAGTAGTTCGCTTAGGGTGCTTTCAGGTGTTATTGTCAAGAAGAAGGATGGATCTTTGAGGTTGTGTATCGATTATAGGCAGGTTGAGCAAAGTCACAGTGAAATGAGTATCCGTTGCCTAGAATTGATGAAGCTGTTTGATGATTGAAGGATGCGGGTATTTTCTAAGATTGACTTGAGAATTAATTTACCCATCCGATTGAGGATTAAGGATGATGATGTATCGAAGTCGGCATTTAGAGCAGATATATGCACTAGAGTTTGGTAATGCGTTGGGTTGAAAAATGCCCTGCAGTTTATGGACCTTATGAATCGGGTGTTCAGCTGCACTTGGATAAATTTGTGGTGGTGTTCATTGGCGACATTTGATATATTAAGTAGTGAGGAGAGCATGAAGAACATTTGAGGATGTCTTTGGAGACTTTGAGAAAAATAGATTGTATGCTAAATTTACCAAGTGTGAATTTTGGTTGAAAAGTGGGTTTGGGCGTGTGATTTCGGGAGAGGGTATAAGTGTTGATCCTCAAAGGTTGAAGGCATGATGAATTAGGAGCGACCAGCTAGAGTATTCTTGAAATCTGAGGTTTTTGGGTGTGAGGATCTTGTCGAATTTATACAAGACTTCTCAATTGTGCAGCCGCTGACCGGGTTGACTAGAAAGGGAGTTCCATTTTTTTGGGTGAAGTTGTGAGCGGTGCTTGATGAGTTGAAAGAGAAATTGACTACGGCGCTTGATATTGACTCTTAGTCGGAGCGGAGGATGGTATGTCGTGTATAGTGATGCGTCGCGTAGGGGTTGGGATGTGTGCTAATGCAACATGTGGTAGGTGGTAGCATGCGTCGCGTGGTGAGAAATCATGAAAAACTATCGGCCTTAGATTTGGAGCTAAAACGATTGTTTCGCGCAAGATTTGGAGGCATTATTTGTATGGGGTGACTTGCAAAATTTTCTTGTCACTGAAGTTTGAAATACCTCCCGGAGCAGAGATTTGAACACGAGGCGGCGAAGGTGGATGGAGTTTATCGGCGATTATGATGTTTTCCATTGGTATCATCGGGAAAGCGAATGTGGTGTTGATGCATTAAGTCGTAAAGGAAAGATTAAAGGCCATTAAATGAAATGAAACTGACTTCGGTGTTAATTTCGGATTGAAGTCGATGGCGGTTTGTTGGCACAAATAAAGAGTTCGACCGGTTCTTTTGATCGAATACTTGAGGAACAACAAAAGATGAAATTGCAAAAAATAATTGGAGAAGTGAAAAGCGGAGCCGAATCGGACTTGTGGTGAGAGAGAGGATGGAGCCGCTACGATGCGTGGAGATTATTAGGTGCACTTATTCTCTGGAGTTGAAAAAGGAAGTTTTGGGCCCGAAGCCCATAATGCTCCATATAGTATGCATCGGGTGAGTACAGTGTATAGAGACTTAAGAAGCGTGTATTGGTAGCTGACATGAAGAGGAAATTCTTTGAATTTGTATCAAAATATAGAAACTTGTCAACGGTGAAAATAGAACACCTGATCAAGCGGGGCTATTACTGACCCACGCTATTCAGTGGACTTGGGAGCATATTCACGATGGACTTTGTTTTGGACTTCAGGGCGTTGAGAAAGAATGATGGCATTTGGGTGATAGTGATGTTGTCAAAATCGGCTCATTTCTTACCAATTAAATACGACTTCAGCGGTCTGGCGGTTAGGTTGTATGTGGACAGATTGTGCGATTACATGGAGTGCGGTATCCGTTGTATCGGATCGAGATGCGGATTCGCCTCAGGATTTTGGAAAGGATTTCAAGAAGCGATGGGGACGGTGTTTAGTATAAAATTTCATCCCACAGTCGGATGGGCGATCGGAGAACAATTCAAACATTGGAGGACATGTTGCGGGCACATTATGCTTGAATTTTTACGGGAATTGGGATGATGAATTACACAAATGGGTTTGCATATAATAGTTTCAGCGCCGGTATTGGGATGGCACCATTTGAGGCATTATGCAGCGAGAAAATGTCGGACTCGGTTGTTGGAATGAAGTAGGAGATAGAAAAGGGTATGCGGTTACGAGTTAGTGGAGAAGTTCGGTGGAGAGAATAAAATTGATACGGCAGCACTTTGAAAGTGGCGGGATTGACAAAGATGTAATGGGATCGTCGCCGGGTGGGATTTAACCTTTGAAATCGGTGATAGTATTCTTGAGAATATCCCGTGGAAAGGTGTGTTTGAGATTCGGGAAGAGAGGAAGTTGAGTCCACGATATATGGTCGAGTATGAGATTGTGGGGCGGAGTTGGTCAGGTGGCCTATCGTTTGGCGTTGCCTCGGCGTTAGACGAGAATTCATAATGTCTTCCATGTGTCATGTTGAGGAAATATATCGGATGAATCCATATCTTAGAGTCCTGACGGTGGAGGCAGGGAGGACTACCGTATGAAAACAGCAGGGTGAAAATTCTTGATCGTAAGGAAAAGTGTTGCGAAATAAAGTTGTGGCTTTAGTGAAGGTGTTTGTGGCGAAATCCAGCGAGTGGAGGAGGCGACATGGGAGGCGAAGGGAGGATGTCGGAAGTCGATAACGCGTCTCTTGACGAAGGTTAGTTCTTAAACTTTGTGCTATAATATAATAGTATATAAGTGCATGAGGTTGAATAAGTGTATTGGAGTGCGAGTGCGTGGGTGTTGAGTAAATTCGAGGGCAGAAATTTTTTATTAGGTAGAGGCCCAAAATAACCCGTTCAGGTATAAGTTTTTTTTCTTAATGTCATTCCCTAGTTGCCCGGTTGAGTGTTTTCTTCATTAAAGTTAAAATTTTTTAATGGAATAATGATAATATGGGTAGAGCGTTAATATGTTTTGAGAATAGAAATTTAGTGTGAGTCGTGTTCGAATTAGGTTGGTAAGCAGAATAGAGAAGCGAAATTCTCGAAGCCAGCAAGCCAGGCACAAACTTAAGGGCCTTTCCACCTACATACTAATACTTATACTTATCATCATTTGAAATTATCACGAAACTTTTTCTTCTTGCTCACTTAAAGAGAATGGTAGAAACCACAGCTCTCCAAACAATAAAATTTTCTTAATTTTCTTGGTAAAACTTGTTGGATTCCGCGCCGAATCTTGTTCCCCGTCTTAGGTTAACAAAGGTATGAGTTTTAATCTTCAAATCTCATCATTTAAAGCTTGAGTTGACTTTCTATATAGTTTGACTTTTGTGTTGACTTTTAGATCTTGATTTTATTATGGTATATAATTGTTATCTAAGTATCGGGGAAGGGATTAGAGGTGATTTTGAGTAGTTATTGGGGTTAGAAAGTGGTGTAAGTTGTATGTTGACTTTTATTGACTTTTCTTAAATTGACTTTAAATGGTAATATGAGGTTAGGGAGGACTTTAATATAGTTGAATTGGGTATAAATTGTTGGTTTGGATATGGATAGACAGAGATTGAGTTGAGGAAGTTTGGAAAAAGTTAAGTATGGTAATTAGTGCTTGAATAGGGGTTGTATTTAATGGAGTTAATTAGTTGTTAATTGATTGCTAGATTGATTAGAATGTGCTTAAGATATTATTGTTGGGGTAATAAAAGGTGATGACGAATATTGAGATTTTTTCGAGGTTGAATTGGAATATAGTTAAATTTAGGTATTAAGAATTAATATATCAATCTTAGGAATAGGATGATTCTTTAAGAGTTGTAAATTTGAATCGTGAGGCGGTGCCTTTCGGGGTTTATAGATGTTAAGTGAAGTTATTACGAGAATGTTTATAATGTATAATTTTTTTTAAATAGGAGTTGAGCTGGATCTAGCATAAGAGCGCATAGAAATTTGCTCATTACTCTTTAGGGCTCGAGGAGTACAGATCTCGCGATGGGGACGCTTCCGTATATATATCATATTATATATTTTCATGTATTGTTTGGGAACTATTCACAATGTATTGTGTGACTATGATGATATTATGTGGAAATTATGATTTATGATGCCATATTATGAAATAAGCTGAGATTTGATTGACATTATGGATAACATGATTATAGTATGTATGACATAATTGAGATTATAAAGGTTACATTATGAGATAGTTTGGATATAATTCATGTTATGAAATTGTGGTTGTGTCTTTGTGTATGGTATTTGTGTCTTTGTGTGTGTGTGGGCGTATGCGGTGTCTTGATTGCTATGTATTTATTTACGGGCGGAATTGGTGACCAAATAGGAGGTTTGGTGTGGTGTGCATATTGTGGGTAGCCCCGTGGATTCGGGAGGTTTGGTGTGATATGCACATTGAGATTCAGCCTCGGAGTCGGGAGGATGGAGGTGGAGGCCTCGTCGATTATTTGGAGTGGATTCTCGTCGTGTATTATTTGGAGGTGTAGTTCTCGTATGTGTATTATTTGGAGGTGGATTCGTATGTGTTGGAGATGGATTCCTATTATGTGTATTATTCGGAGGTGGATTCCTCGTATGTGTACTGTATTATCTGTGGAGGTGGATTCTCGGCTTGATGAAGCTTTGTGTGTTGAATTGTTTCCCTTAAATGAATATGCATTAGTTATGAATATAATCTAAATGTGGCCTTAGCTCGTGTAACATTGTATAAGAAATCTATGTGATATGTGGACTAGGTTATTTAATAAGTACCACGATTAATATGCGTGCATATGATATATTTATATATATATATAAGCATGAATATATATGATGGAATCGATACGTAGTATTTGTATTCACTCGACTTAATAAATGACTTTATTATGGGCGTTTAAATTTTTAGGTTTCTAAAGGTGATCGTTGAGGAGTCATTTGAGGAAGCGGTTTCTTTGAGGCTGCGTGGAGATCATGGGTGGTGGTGGCATAGGAAGTCTATTGATCATTTCCTTTTTGTTGGCGTTTGTATATTTGAGGCGGGTGTGTTGTATTGTATTGTGAGTGCGGTTGTATTACGCTTCCTTATGATATCGCAGATTTGTGTTACATTTGTGTTATTTTGTTGGATGTATTTATGCTTGCGATGGAAATAGGAGTTTTATTTTGATAATGTCAGTGAGTTACTTTGTTGTGTATCATCGTTTGGTGATAAAGTATGCGGGTTGTTAATGATCTTAATGTCTCGGGCGTAGAACGGTGGAGTAGATTCTGAGCTAAAAAGCAACATACAAAGGTATCCATTGTCAAGCAAGGTGGAAGGAACTTACTGATCAGGAAGAAAGTTCTCTCAACTCTAAGAAAACTCGAAAATCCTCAATTTTTCAAACTCTAGCACACGTGGAAAAGAAGAATGTAGAGTTAAAAATTTATGGGGTTAAGGTTGTATCATTAAAAAGAAAATTGAATAATTCGAACCTAGGTTTAAAATTTTCTAACCAAAACAAGAAAAAAAGAATACAAAAATAAAGAAAAATGAATTTCTTTCTCACCTTTTTTTCTTGCAATTTTCGACCAAGTATGGAGAGACAGGTTAAATTTTTGTTTCTTGTCCCAAAATACTCATCTTTTATGCTTACATCTCTTTATACAAGCAAAGAAAGGAGGTGAGATGATTCTAGAAACGAGTAAAAATCCCATATCTGATCATCAAATAAACAAGGGTTTTTTTGTTTAAAAATCGATCCTTGTCACTACAAGGACTCGATCTTGGAACCTCATTATTATGAATGATATCCCATGACATCAAATAAACAAGGATTACCAGAAAAAAAAAAATTAAACCTTACTAACCATGTGATTTTTGAAAATCACATCATCAAAAGGGGGATGTTTGACTATATGGGTAGTAGGCACTACCAAATTTTATCTCATCATCTGAGAAATAAATTTATGTAGCCAAATCCCTGCTGATATGGGTTTAATTTAGAATTTATCTGATTAATTTTTAACCTATATAAGGTTATAATTAAACACCCAAATATTTAACATGGTTTAAATTCATGTTAAATTCTATCTCGGGAATTAATTCTCGACATGCTCCTTGAGGATACAAGATTAATTCAAAACTTCAAGTGTTAATTTTAAATATTTATGGGATTAAAATTAATAACTTTTATATTGAAATGACTTAAATTCATGTTAAATATTATGCATGAGAGTTAATTTTTGGTACATCCTTGGATGAAAAAACTAATAAAACCCAGAAATTGAATTCAAGCATGAATTAAATTAAATTCATGTTAGAATATAATATAAATTGGGAATTAATTATTCTATCAAATATGATCGTGACGTTATATAAATTCATATCGCAATAAATCTCAACATAACCTGATTATCCTGTAATTCATTAAATGAAAATGTACCGAGTTAAGTCTCACTGCTTTCTTTCATAGCAAAAAAAAAAGAATTTCTACTATATTCATTCTATAAATGGAACCTTTATCCAGTAATATGTCTCAAATGCATGTTGTAAGAGCGACATTTATAGACAATCGAACACCGATACCTACCATGTATGTTTCCGAGTTCAAGGAGGCATTTATAGACAATCGAAATTTGTTAATTAAAATTAATAAAATCCAATTTATGATGATCAATCAATTAATTAATTCATAGCCAATCACACAATTACATGTGTCGATTAGGATTTTGATTGAGACTCCAATTAAATTTGAACAAGTGGAAAATATTATTGTGCCCGATATGTTTGTCCCCTGAAATTTATTTTAGGTTAACCTTAAGGATTTATATTAGTTAAACCCAATTTTATACCTAGAATAATGCATGACACAAAAATATGGTTCCCCAAAAATACGGGGGCTTGAAATAAATAAATCAAGAAAATATCGGGGTCAATAAATAAGTATTTTCTACCATAGTTTTCATGAAAGTGGCGCCTCAAATTTGCCTTGAAACATAACCAACTATAATGGTCTCTTTTTTTAAAATTGATACTTAATGATTCTTGTTCTGTACTTATCCTAATCACCTAATTACTTTTATTCTTTAATAAATTATCTTCATTCCTATACTTAGCTCTCGTCTCTATAATTTCAAGTGAATGTCTAACGACTACATCAACTCATATTCACTTCATTATTCGTGTTTCTGCTCATCATTTTTAGTGTGTCCATATTCAATTTTTAACATTAAAATTAATATCCTGTTTTTTCTTTTCATCTTCACCATATTTCTACAATAGTGTGTTGTAATTTTTATATTATTTAAAAAAATAATAGAAATTAAAAAATATCCTAAAATAATTCAATTATTATTTACCGTTAATGAGACAAATAATATTATTGTAGAAAAATAAAATTTTATCAATATGCATAATGTTAAATGGATGAATACATATTCAATGAGAAGACATAAAATAACGCAACATAATATTTTATTAAATTTTTTGCCAAGATTTTACTACTAAAAGCATCATAATAAATTTCAACAATGCAGAGAGGATCCTTTTGAGCTATATTTAAAGCAATCATTATAAGAATTCAAGGGACCCTTTTAGGGCGACCAAATGCTATCAAGTTGTCGGTAATCGACTTTCCTTTTTGTGGTGCCACGGCCCATTTACGGGAGTTCAAGGTTGGGCGCAGCGAGTTTCATGAAAGCTGACACGAGGGTGTGGGGATATTACTTGGGTATGTGTAAAATAATCTTATCGCTTTTTTTCCAAATTTTTTCCAAATAAAAATATAGTATCAATTTTAACCTAGAAGTCTAATTATACGTTGTTCTGCCTAAATAGTAGACACATGTAATAAATAAGAGAATACTAAAGATCATAGGTAAATCAAGAAGTCTAGTAAATATGTTAGATTTGAATATAAATTTAATAAGAAATGATATTTAAAAGAAATATTCTAATAGTTATAGGAGAAATGACATTTAGAAGATGAAGAATTTAATTAATAAATAAAGTCATAAAGATTAATAAATAGATAACCGATGACGGTGGTTAAGCAATAAAAGAGACTTCAGCGTTAAATTTAAATTGAAATCAGAAAAATTAATTATTGTCCGCTTATTTGTCATAGTTTAATTACCTAACATGATTTTTAATAGTTTTATTGAACCACCAAGAACACGGGATTCCTTTGTTCCTACTTGTCTTCAAGTTTATTTAACAAATTGCTAGGACGTAAATTGTGATAAAAACACTTCATCCTTATATGTCGATATATATGATACTCCTACATTTCAAAAACACCTAATGGATGAGTGACAAATGCTTTGTAAAAGAATACTGTCTCATATGTTGCTTTTGTGTCTCCTTAATTGGCCACATTTTATTCTATTTTGGAGTCCAATTATAGCCAAAGCAGAGTCTGATTTTGGTGGTGCAAACAGTAATTATTTTCCGAAAAACAACATCATTTTACTCGATTTTTTGAAAACCTAGATCGTAATGATGTCATTTTTAAACTTAACATTTTCATTCACTACTCTACAACCAAGAGATTTAAAACATCATAAATCTCTGATTTAGAATCTAAATAACAATCAAAATCAATTAACAAATTTCAGCTGTTGTGAGGCCTTCCAAATGACTTAGAGGTCCTGGTTCGATTCTCATCAGGTGGACGGTATGGATTAAAAAAAAACAATCAAAATTGACCAATGACAACAACTAAACCAAAAAATTAATAATCAAATAATTAAAAGAAGATGATCAACAATTAACAAATTTCAAGATCAATAACAATTAAAAAAAATAATAAAGATGGTTCACAATTAACATATTAATTAACCAATGTAACATAATAATTCAATCCATACATATATTAAATTAGTACTTCAAGCCCAAAGCAAAATTTAACATAATGGGTCAAATTAAAACTTCAAGCATTTAGCAAAAACCTCTACCGGTCCAACTATTAAATTCGAGCCCAAATAAGGTTAAAGAAATGAAAAAGACAAACTGAGGCACATCCATGAACCCTAGAATCCAGCCCAACTGTTTCAACTTCTACCCTATAATCTTCCCCACATCATTATCAGCCTTCATCGCCGCATTACCTCCCAAGTAAAACAATTAGACATATCAAAATTAAAACAAAACCAATCAAAGAAAGACCAATTACAAAACAACTCAAAACAAAACGAACAAAATATCTCAAATTCTATCAATCTTCCATCATCATCAATCATGTATAATCAATTGTTTTAGAAAAATTATGGCGGGGCAATTGCACTACCATACTTAACGGACCAAGCATGAAGTCCAATAGAGTCAGCGGGGACTCCTTAGGCTTTCAAACATCCGCATCGATAAATTTCCAGAACGTAAAAAGCAATCAGGGTGTTTGTGTACGTAATAGAACCTAAAAGTTTGATTTGATCTCGAAGTTCGAAGCTTAAATGTTTTATTCGAGGTTCGTTCAATGTAGTTCGAATGTGAGCCTCTAACCTTATCTTTAAAGCCGACAAAATTTGATCTGTATGTGTTCATTTGCTTGAATATTGCCACACATTTGTAATTTTTTCAATTTTCTTCTTGTTCTAATATAGCCCAATTTTCGGTCGAATTACCGAACCTCTTTAATATCTAAATTTTTCTATTCATTCGAACCGAACCAATCGAAAATTCAAATAATTATATTTTAACCGAACCCTTATAACGTTCGGTATTGTTAGGTTCGTTACAACCCTAAAAGGTGATCTACATTTCAGACACCAGGATGCCAACATTTGATACCCCCTAAACTCCCATGTTTTCGTGTGAGAGTCGAATAGATTGTTTGGAAACAACTGCGTATCTATATCACTGTACTATATCCGCATTACCTGTAGTCCACATTTCATGCATGCTCTCATTCATCCTATATACCTATATTATTATCATCCACTATCATACGTAGTATTAGAACTTTGCATATTATTATTTTGCATTTTAATTTGTAATTCATATAGTTACTTAGTTAAAATATCACATTTTTTATACTCTTATTACTTTATTCAATAGGTAAGCACGCATGAGATAAATTTTCCTCCATTAGAATTATTCTAATAAAAGATGGCAAGTGGGTTTACAAATTACATTCCACTATAATTAATAAAGTACATATCAACACTACTAGAAGGAGAAGATAGAAGACTCGTTTTTCATTGAATCTCTTTGCCCCTTTCAGAAATAGAATGCAATATTCACAGTCTACTTACTATATATCCAATAATATACATCGGTAGAGTAATAAGGTAGTTACTATCATAATATATACTGCAACTCAAAATACGATTGGCGTCGGAGAAAATGGTGCCACTGTCACCTGATGAGGATATCTCCTGAAAATACAAGAATTACAAGAATTAGAAGAAACATACATATAATATCGAGATATATATGGATTAATTATTTTGCTATTATTTAACTAATTATTATAAGCATATGTAATGGAAAGAAGATTTTTTATTATTTATTTAAAGCAGACAAAATAAACCCATCAGAAAAAAATTTCAAGATATAGTTTTTATCAAATCGAAGAGGATCAATCGGCCCAAACTATGGATCTCAAGAGTTTGTCAATTTATTTGTGAGATGCTTGGCTTGCTTTGGATTTGATTTGAGCTTCGATAAGAGTCAAGCGAGTCGACTTCACTTCGAAGCCGATCAGTTTGGATGGATTGGGTTTTGATAGAGTTAAATAGCTGACTGAATTGAACTTGACTCGAAGCTGATTTGACTTGGATTTGATTTGGATTTGGATGTGTTTTATGAGCTAGATATTGTCCCGGCCCTCACGGACTCGAGATCGGGTCCGCATTTCTGATATGGTTCGAGCCTGAGGGCCTAGCGATTTCAGGCTGGCCATGGCTGACTTGATCTTAGTCTTGACTTAATCTCTCCGGGTCTATCTAGATCGATGGACTGGCTGTAAGCTCAGTATTATATTCCGGGATTTATCAGAAGTATTTTACCTTTGTATGGGATTTGGGCGGATATTCCCTGGGCGTAGACTCTGGTAGCCTGTGGTTATCAGCTTTTGTGGGACCTAGTGGCTATGCTACTTGTGTTTTCTTAGGTAGGACTTTATTTGGGATGTAACTCCGAGCTTAATCTCGTGGAGTGATAACAAGTGTTATTGAAGCAATGTGACGCCATTGCATTTCCACACCGGCCTTAGCAAATTGCTGGGCTGGTAGGGGGACTTAGATTCAAGATCACTTCAAGCTTATAGCCATCACAATGGCCTTGAAATTGTTGTGCTATGTAGAGGACTTATTAGCATTTGCACTCAAGCTTTCTTATAGCTTCTACTACAAACGGCCTTAATAAATTGTTATCAGAAGGATGACAAGAGATGAAGCGGATATCCCGACCTTTATCAATGATAATTTGATCGAAAGGCATCGTAGGCTTTAGCAACAGTTGCTTTCCGCCTAGAATCCAAATATATGGACCTGTGAATATTCATTGTATTTCCTATTATCTCGAACTTGATGAACAAACCCGAGATTTTCGTGTATTCATACAAGAATTATGAATAATCAAGTACTTTTAGCTTATTCCCCGAATATTCAAGCAACTCAGATCCGTGGTCAAATTCTCATCAAATTTGCTTTTTGAGTTGGAAGAATTATTGCATTGGTCAATAACTTATTTCAGCGCCTATTCGTGGCACCCGGAGATGTTTTTAGCCACCGTGGTGTTTCGCCGGTGGTTTAAAAGATTTAACTTGTAGAAATTGCAGGTTTTTCTTGTATTTTCTCGCATTTTTTGATGTGAATATTGTAGAATTTTCGAAAATAAAGGGGTATTTATAGACTTTTGCTTTGAATGCTTTTCGATTGGTTGGTTTGATTTCCTCGCGTATCAGCGATCTTAACTGGCTAATTTTGAAGCAAGATTCGACCGTCAGAATCTAGAATTAATTTTCCTAAGAATTCAATATGTGCACCTATTTTGAATATCGTGAAGGTTCCACATTATTTATCTAGGTCAAATGTATTATCATATTGATCCCGCCTTTTTGGAGCCTTTGTTTTGATCCAATAACCTTTGTGGTCAAACTTTTGATATCAATTTCAGCCCCTGTGGTGATTTAATTTTACAAAATTATGGATTTTACTTCTAACCCTAAATTTAATGAACTATTAATTGGGCCATTTTCCCGAAACCCGTGTTCGCATGCAGGAGTTTCACATTAAATTTAAGGCCTCGATTGAACCCTAGTCAAAGGTCATTTTAGTGCCTGATTTAAATTAATTTGATTAAATCATCTAATTATTATTTAATAAATTTTCATTGTCTGTTTTCATACATTAATAATATATCAATTCAGATTTAATAGTGTTTTTCTAAATATGCTCCAAAGGCATGACCATAACAATATATTATTATTATTTAATAAATTAATTATTTTTCTTAATATTCACTAAGGTAATATATATATATATATATATATATATATATATATATATATATATATATATATATATATATATATATATATATATGTATATATATATATATATAGGTTGGTGTCCAAAATGAAGAGGCCGAAATATATACTCTGGTATTCTCTTCATCACAAAAGAGATGAGTTTGTAACCTTTTAGCTGACATTATATGTTTGATTTTCACAGATTGTTTCTTAATAATGTCAGCCATGGCCATGTGTAGACCTAGTTTGGTCACGTTGACGGATTATTAAGTGTGGTGGTGTAATGCAAAGAACAATTTTTATTATTTATATAAACGGGTACAAAATAAAACCCATCAGGTAATTATTTCTCAAGCAGGCCAACACTTTTATCAAATCGAAGAGGCCGGATCGATTGTCCAACCAGGATTCCTGCTGTCATGAACGATTTCAGACGCTGCATTGCTGGGATTTGATTTGAAGCTGAGTAAGAGCTTGATATGAACTCGGAAGTTCACTTCGAAATACTCGCCGTGATAGATCTCAGATGAGCTGGACTGAGTAGATCTCGACTCTTGAGCTTCGATTGAGTTGGATTTGGATAAGCTCTATGAATGGAGCATGGTCTCAGTTTTTGTGTAATGACCAAGCATGCTAAAAAAAGTTTTTGCCTGCGAATCTGTGAGATAGTATAAATAATTTCGAATAAGATCGATGTAAAATGAGACTAGTATTATATCGTAGTAGTTTATGTCATGAGACATTTTACTTCAATCGCCATTGAGATTTAAAAGATTGAAGTTGAAAAAATTAACCTAAACCGAATCTTTAATTCAAGTTTATCCTTAAATATCTTATCATCCTTATCCTCTTTTATCATCATCACCAACTCATCCTCATCCCCTTTTTTCCTTGGTTCAAGCCGAGATTTCCTTTCCCTCCCCTTTGAAATTTTTCTTTTTCCATTTCTTTCGATCATTGCTTCAAACTCAAAGATCGCTTATTTAATTTATCTTCCCTCATCATCTTTGAATTAAGGTAAGAAAGTTCAAATCTTTTGGGGATATTTCATGAGTTTGACATAGTTGACTTTAGTTGACTTTGCTAAATTGAATTTAGTTGTGTTTCTAAGTTTGTTATGGGTAGTATGATGAATTTAAGTAGTTAATTCATTTAGTTAAGACGTTGCTTGAGGTTTGGCGCGATAGATTGACTTTTTCCTAGGTTAGTTGACTTTGATGTTTGACTTTTATAAGAGTTTATGCGTAGGGGTTAATTTTGGGACCTTATCAGTTGTCAGAAGGTTAGAACTGTGATTTGTAATCGACAGGAGTTAGCCGAGAAAGTTATGGATTGGTAAGTTGAGTAGTAATTGAGATTTGAGTATAGTTTGTTAATTACGACTCAGGTTAATAAAGATGATTTATAACTTGATTTGAAATGTTAAAATGAGGGTGGAATTTAAATAATAACAGGTCCGACTCGGGTTTTTATTTCGTTGTCTTATTCGTCGCTTTAGACCGCTTAGCAATCGCTCCAATTTAGAGTTGGTAATGTATCTTCAGAACGCAAAGATAAGAGTTTCGATTGTACTTTCCGGTGTTTTTAGGGCGCCGACGTGAAACGGGCGCTTACCGCTATCATGATTTCGTGGAGATTGTAGAAGCACGAGGTGAATACTTATCTCACGGTGCTATATTACTACTTACTTTAAATTAAAACATGTCATCAGTGGTACGATTATGTGAGAATAGTATACTGGTTGAAATCAATGAGAATCGATTCCATTTATTATGCCTGCTAAGTATTAATCAGTCAATTCATTTACTACTGTTAAATGTGATTATTTAACTTAGTGTTCAACTTAGTAATGTATGCATTAGTGTGGGTCCTCATGATAATTTAAGGGCATATTTATCATGATCTTTACCTATTAATCGTTATAATAATAGTAATTGGTCAATTATTATTATTATACAAACTTACTATTATCCGAGCCTGGGCGTCACACACATGCCGACGCTGAAAGTTATATTTCATGTATGAAATTAAAGAGAATCAGAGCAATTATAAACGTATTTCTAATTACAAGGGTTCTACATTTTATGTAGAATATCGATTGAACAAATAGAATCAATTAAATAGTTATTTAATTAGTTCGAGTAATTTGGGTGATTTATCAATAACTCTAAGATTATCGATATCGACTCATTATTATTTAATTAAGCTTTCAATAAATAGTTCATCCCATTAGCAACTCATTAATGTCTTGAACGAACTAATGAGTTAACGAGTCAAGCCAATACTAACGGGTTCTTATCGGCCTGTTTAACCAGCCCTATATGCTAAAACTTTGTGGTTTTCAAGGCGATATAATTTTGGTAATATTTTTCATCAAAACCCTAAAGTAGCCGCCTCCTGTCGAAATTCTCCAAGAATTTTTCTTGCTTCGGGTTTCATCATATCCTCGTTTACTAAAGATAAATCGGTTCTTAATTCAACCTCTCCTGTTTGGACCAACTGTAGATATCATATACGATTGATATCGGCAACAGCGAGTTTAGGAAAGTCAAATTCACGCTGCGAATTTGAAGCGTGTGGAACTTTATTGGAATTTACTCCACGCAACGTAAGTACTGCTTATTCATATATCAGAATATATAAGTTTTTGCTTTTAGTATGCACTCTAAGATCCCCGAATTATGGATTTGTATTTATACTCATATATCCATAAGATTCCACGCGGCATCATGAGCCAAATTAAAGTTGCTTTACATTATTTATTTTATGCTTGTTTTGTTTTTTATCAATTTTATTTGATTAATTTTTGTTCATATATTTAATTGATAAATATATGATGAGAATAAATCACCATGTTCTTAATTATTGATTTACACATGTGTTAAGCAAGTTTATAATGACAGATATCATATTTGTTAACATGCATTTTGTTTCATAAATTAAAAGGACGATTTAATTGTTTTTGTTTCAATATAGTTTTGTAAAACATGTTTGGGGGGTGTAAACAATTTGTAAAATTACAAAATAATTTTTTCTGGAACCCAGATAGCACGTAGAAGGTCTCCATTAAAATTCATAATTTTTGGATTTTTGTAGCTTCAAAATACTTTATGATTGATCTTTTTAATTAATAATTAAATATGAAAATTTATTTTTAACAATCCATCAATGATTTATTCAAGAAAATTATGAAGTTTAAAGTGTTCTAATTTCATAAATTTTGAAAAAATTTTAAAGCCTCCAAATGATTTTACAAATGAATTAAATTAAATCAAAACCTAAATATGGTATTATTACCATAAACTCCGTCGATCGACTTTCTACGAATTCTACGCGCCGGCCCGTGCTCTGATCGATTTTGCAATTAAAATGACGGCCGGACGACGACCTACACGCCGCTGTCAAGTACAGGTCGATGGTCGATCATCGTCAGATCGGTCGTCCGGCTCATTATGACGCTATGTTCTAATTTTGAAACCCTAATTCGAATTTATTCCTTATTTTGCTTCCTAAAATTACGGGACTAGTTTTTCGATTTTATTGATTATTTGTCATTTCAATCACCTATCTAATTGTAATTAATTACGTGATACAATACGACTTCTTTTATATTATATCTTTAAATTAATTTAAAAGTGATATAACAATTATGGTAACAATTTCACTACTTAATGTATTTAATATATTTTGTGATAAATATTTTCTATAATATGTATATGGTTAATAATTATTGCAATACTATTAATCGACATGCAGATGATAATTGAGTTTATATTAATTAATTTTAATATGTGTAATTGGCACGGATTAATTAAGTTGATAATTACAAAAAATTCGCTTTCCATTGCCATTTAAAAATATTTATTAAGTTCATTTATAAGGATTTAATAAAGTGCCTATATTTCTTTTGTAAATGGTGATCGAACGGAGGTATACGTATATGGCCCATTTATTTATTTTTCGGGTTCACAACTGTAATAATGTCAGAAAATTTAATCTTCTAAGTCATATTTTCTTGTATTTATTTATTTATCAAGCTTTTACCCATGCTCGCAGTTCGCCTAAGACATGGGTTATATAAACATTGTACAAGTAAAGATATCAAGATCATTTCAATGGTGGCGTGTACTGTGGACTCGGATGACCCGGTAAGATAAGATACAAGAATTATGACTTATGTTAGTATTTCTGATAAATACTTGTAATAAAGTTCTAGGCTATATCTGTGATATCTCTCGAATGCAGACATTTGTTTTACCATGTTGCATGTATCGCTTTGATTTTGTGCTAGTATGCATGAGTAAAATGAAAATAAAGTAATAATAATCTCACTAATTAAATTTACAAAGTATCAAGCCAATTTTAAAGTTGTGCAATCAATCAGATCAATCGGGGCACACCGCGACCGGCGAAATAAGCATAATGTTACTTGATATGACAATGGATCAGGCTAGTGATTTACCAACGCTGTGGCTTTCAGATGATCAATCCGTGTAAATACTTTGGTTTAATTGGGTATGCTTAACCGGTTTTCGGAGATACAATGTCGGGCAAGATTCAGAAGCAGATGCCAGCGACACAAAGAGTTATGTGTTTTACATAATTGGCCGACAACCTACTATTATAACCGATTCAAAATGCAGCTGTGTTGTCATTGCTTGAATTTAAGTGTAATAGGTCTTGATACTAAGAGTATATTTTGGGATTCAAGTATTAGTATTTACTTTACAATTTATTTGTAAGTGTTTTTAGTACGATAGTTTACTTAGTCTGTTATTTTATTTACTTATTCTCAGAGAATTAATATGGCTACCACTATCAGTTACTCCTAAGTAACTCAAGCCGTCAAAGACTTGAAAAGTGCAAGCTGAATAACTCGAATTTTGACGAGTGGTCTCGAAACTTGAGAATCATTCTCAAGCAAGAGAGGACTGAATACGTGCTGAACAATAAGGTTCCTGCGAAACCTAATGATAGTGCCTCCCATCGAAGTGGATCCTACAAAAAAGCACAAGTCTGACAAGCCATGGATGTCCAATGTCTCATGCTTGCCAATATGGAACCTTCTTGTTCCAAATTCAATATGAAAAGGTGGCAACATATGACATATACCGGCAACTGAGGAATTATTCGAAGGAAGTTAACGAGAGATATGACACTGCCTCGTGTTTCTCGTGGACAGCAAGTTGGGAACGGATAAAGCCGCAAGCCCTCATATCATTAAATGATCGGGCTTCGTCGACGATCAACACTCTCGCACCAAAGGTTTCCAAAGAACTGGCTATGGATTCTATCCTCAAGTCTCTTCCGCATAGCCTTTCGCCTGTCATGAACTTCAATATGCACAAGTTTGAATTATTCTAAAACGAACTGCATAAGATGATCGTGAATACCGGTATCGAACCCGGTGTTAATTAAAAATCTTTATTCTCTCGCTTTCGCGGTCCAAAACAAGAAGAAATTCAAGAAGAAGAAGAAGTTTACCGGGCAAAAGGCGGTTCGAGTAATCCCAAGTGTCAGCTGGAAAAGGAGAGCTGTGTATGATGACAATTGTCATTATGAAACCGTCACCGGAAGTCACCACAGTGAAGTTCACATGACGATAGTAAGAACGGGGTCTCACGACCGCTTAGCCTATAAAAATGTATGTTATTGAAATTTGTACAACTTCTAATTCTATTTCTTTGCGGGTGCTAGACACCGGTCATGTTCTCATTTGTCGAATATGCAGAACTCATGAAGTAAGACTCGAAAGAGGGAAATGGATTCAAGTGCTGGAAATCATACAAGGTCAGCGGCCCTCGCAGTAGGGATCCATCAGTTTAAATTTTCCCACGGGCCTTGTTTTGAACTTATCTCCGGTTTACTATGTACCGCACTCAGAATATTATTTCTATTTCTCGCTTTTGAATAACATGTTTTCATTTTCAATAGATCCCGGCGAATTTAGGATCAGAATGGGGGCAAGATTTGCACGCCCTTTCAAAATGGTCTATACGCTTTTAGACACGACAGAGTCATATAACATAAACTTAAACGAATGTTTAACGATTTAAAACCAAACATACCTATGGCATTGCGTATCACGCCACATTAACGAGAAACCTAATCAAGAAACTCCAATTCGTGGAATACTGCTGTTTCGATTATGAATCATACGATAGCTAGCCTCATTGGGGAAAAATGACCTCAAAATGCCTTTCACCTGGCTTAAATGAAAGCGGCAAGTGATTTATTGGGATGATACACACCGATGTATGTGGGCCAATGAACATCCGCAAGAGGAGTGTTATAACTATCATTACATTTACTCTATGACTACAAGAGATACGGTTTTGTGCATCTCATTTACACAAACAGAGTCCTTTTGAGAAATTCAAGGAGTTCCAAAAATGAAGTACAAAACCAATTGAACAAGGAAGACAATAAAGATTCTCCTATCGATAGAGGTGTGAGAATATTTGAGCCACGAGTTCAATACTCATCTTGTAGAGCGCGGTATCATTTCACAACTCACTCCAAAGAACGCCTACAACATAACGGCGGTCCGAAAGGAGAAAATCGAATCCTTCTTGACACGGTTTGATCTATGACGAGCCTATCCGATCTACCGCTTATCGGGGATACACTTCTAAGCGGCACTTACCTTTTTAAACAGACATGTCCAACCAAGCTCGCAGATAAACTCCCCACGAACTATGGTTCGGGGAAGACTCCTAAGTTGGGTTTCTAAAGATTTGAGGTCGCTGCTTATGTTAAGAGATTAACAAAAGATAAACTTGCGCCCAAATCTGATAAATGCTATTTCATAGGATATCCAAGGGAAACAGTTGGTTACTACTTCTACCTGAAGCAGGAGAATAAAATCTTCATTGCTAGAACAGGAGTATTCCTTGAAAAGGAATATTTGTCTAGAAGGACTAGAAGTAATGGTGTTCATCTGACGGCTCAAGTCGATGAAGTCACCGTCGATGCATCTAATGCAGGCATTCGACACACCACAAGAATTGAACCTCTTTTCATAAGACCCAATTCCTTTATCCATACTTAAACTTACAAGTTCACGGAGCGGACTATGACGAACTTACTCGCTGCTGGCTATGCTTTTAACCATCCTGATAATTTAGCTATCAATGCATTTCATGACAATGAATATGGAAAATGAATGTAAAGACCGGCTTCCTGAATGGAAATTTAGAGAAGATGCATAATGGTACAACCTCCAGTTTTTACATGTCCTAAAGTGATCTCAGCATAGTATGCAAGTTGCAAAAAGTCCATTTATGGTCTTAAGAGTATCCCAAGAAGAATCTACGTTGATGAATCAATCAAAGAGTTGTATTTACCGCTAACTTAAGAAGAATCTTGTATACAAAGTATGTAAGCTCGGGAGTTACGTATCATCTATAGTCCCTTGCATGCTCCATTTACATACTTATCATTGGAAACAACGTGAGGCTAAACTCGCCAAGGATTGGTTGTGCAATGTTTCTCAATGAAGGACTTAGGTTTAAGCACAATATATACTTGGAATAAAGATCCACCGTAGATCGGTACCAGAGGTCGACTTTGTCGATACTTACGTGAATAAGCGTACTCAGGCAGCGTCTGGGCGAGTAATTCCAAGAAGTAATCTCCTTACGAGACATGGAGTTCAATCCACAGAAAGACAAAGGTCCCAATTACTAGCGCCGGTATGAACGGAATGGCGACATACCTTACGCCGCCATAGATCCACGTACGCCATGTCAGCGCACTAGACCTCACGTGTCTTACGCATCAAGTAAGTAACCAAAGAGATACCAAGCTAATCCTGTGAAAGCCACTTGATTGCAGTGGAAGTGCATCTTGAAGTATCCGAGAATAACTAAAGATGATTTCCTTGGCATGCGGAGAGGAAGAGTTACAAATGACAGTGGCACACCGACGCCCGCTTCTTCAACCCATTGCAGACGACTCATCGCTCCCGCCCTGGGGTATGTATTTCATTCCCAACGGGTTGAGCGAAAGATTCGAGGAGTTCCAAATGTAGGCATCGTCACGACATTCTACCACGTAACTGAGTATCGCAGCCGTCCGGCCGCTTAAAACAAGATGTTGGATAAAGAAGTTCGCGACCGAACTCAAGCGGTACTCAAAGACGAGGACCCCAGCTGAGTTGCTTTGTGACAATACTGGGGCAATAGCTCAAGCTAAAGAACCCCGAGCACATCATAAATCCAAGCACGCATTCTAAAGTATCAATTACGAGATACGCTGATGTAGGATGTCAAAGTACGTGAAGTAGAAACAGTAGACAATTGTCAATTTCTTTACTAAACCATCAAGTCAGCAAAGTACGATGCGAGCATGCAAATAACATAGGTCTTAGATAGATGTCGCAGCTGGGTGTTAGGCTGTTGGGAGTCAGACAGATTCATTTGCGGTTACGTGAACAAATATTTGAATATTATCAGCTTCTTATATTTTAATATATTTGTTCGCTATGTCTATATGTTTAAATTCTACATATAATATACATGTAAGGTATCCTCTATGATGAAAGGTTAAATCCCTAGGTTAGTCTATGTTTTTTAGAGAGGTAACATGAATTGTTAATTACACCCTCTTCAAGCCTAAACATAGATACCTAAAGTGCTACGGTCGACGCCGATAGTTAGGGCTTACAAGCATCATAATACGACTAACACGGTAGTTTTGATTAAGGATCAAGATTGATCACGTTAGCCTCGCTAGATCATTGTGATCAATACCGTAGGTCGCCGTCTGCTGACCGGGAGTCGGTATGACCGAAACGAATTCATAAGATATGTATCTTTTTCCATATATTTGCTTAGAATTTTAGGTTCGTCAATTCTTAGAATCTAATTTATATGACTATATATACAAGCTCAGACTTTGACTATGACCAAATGTTTGCCTTAAGGATTATAACGGCATATTGTCACACAAATGAGAATGATAGATGTCGATATATCGGGGAGGATTTGTCCGCCCTGATATACAAGGGAAGATCTCGCCTCTCACATAGCTTGGTATCATTGTTTCGGGACGCCATAAATGCTTATTCGCCTATACCGAGTAAAGAAAAGCTGGTATGCTTCATGACACACTTTATGCCAGCCTACTGTGGTATCGCGGATAAAGGAATCAGAAGATAATCGCCCGCGGCGTTAAGCGCTTGGAATCAATGAGAATTTATCTCCCATTTATTATGCCTGGCCAGCATAATTGTGTATCAATTCATTTACTGGGGCCGTTGTAAATGCGATTATTTAACTTAGCGTTCAACCCTAGTAATCAGAGATACCAGCGCGGTCCTCATGATAATTCAAGGCGAGGATCAAGTAGATCTACTCATTAATCGCTATAATAATAGTAATTGGTCAATTATTATTATACAACTTACTACATCCGAGCCAAGGTCACACACACATACAAAATGACGCCGCGAGTATTTCTCATTTATGAAATTTAGATCGATAATCGAGAACATATTTCACTGGCGTGGTTCTACATTTTACGAGAATATCGATTGAACAAATAGAATCAATTAAATAGTTATTTAATTGGCCGAGTAATTTAGTATTTATCAATAACTCTAAAGATTATTGATATCGACTCATTACTATTGAATTTAAGCTAATTAAATAGTTCAACTCATTAGCAACTCATTAATGTCTTAACGAACTAATGTAGTTAATCCAGTCAAGCTAATACTTTAACGGGTTAGTTTATCGGCCTTTAACTCAGCCCCATATAAGCAAACTTTTTCATCAAAAACCCTAAAGTACCAGACTCTCAATGAAATTCTCCCAAGAATTTTCTGGGTTTTGTTTTGGTTTCATCCTTGTTTACTGGAAGATAAATCGGTTCTTGATTCAACCTCTCTCGTGCTGACCAATCCGTAGATATCACACGCATCGATATCGCAACGCGAGTCGGTGGAAGTCAAATTCACGCTAATTTGAAAGCCACAAAGGAACTTTAAGGGAATTTATTCCGCCGCAATGTAAGTACTGCTTATTCATATCAGAAATATATGTTTTGTTTATTGTTCTAGTATGCACTTTAAGATCCCCGAATTATGGATTTGTATTTATACTCATATATCCGAGCATTCCATCATATACACATGTCATTGTTGCATGATTACGCTGTGATTCATCCATACAGCCATGATTACGTGATTGTATTTCGCGGGCGTCAAGATTGCTCGGTGTGCGAATAGCTTGAAACTCTCAAATTACGCTTCTTTGTGTTACGTGGCCTCACGGCATTTCTTGTTCCGTATTCACGGCACTCGTATTTCCGCATTCTACATTCCTTTCGATGATTTTTGACGCGAGACGTTTTTAGCTGTGTGTGCTTTGGATATTGTTTGTTATCAAAGTAGTTAGTTGTCGGGAGTGCTGCTGGAGTTATGCGTGACTTTGAGGCGACTTCGAAGATAGGATACGACCCTATACTGGGATGATTGGGGGTTGTGCGACTCCTCCTTCCTTTGCAGGATACTTTTGGATGCCATTGGCCTTATACTTCGGTATATGCTGGGTTTGGCTCATACTTCTAAGATATGGTTTGGCATTATACTGCATAGTGCGGCTGGCCTATACTCGGCAGCCGGGGTGATTATCTATGACCTCTTTCACGTGCATTGTTGGCGCTGCCTTATATCATCAGAGCAAGAGCGGGAAGCGATAGCGATTGGTCCATTCCTCGCAGTAGAGGATCGGTTATACGCGCATTGGGAAAAGTCGTATAATACAGACATGGTAGATACGGCTCACGACTAGAGTTATAGTCGTGGTCGAGTCTCCGTGATTTTATTCCCCGTGATCAAGCAGGTCTTATCGAGACGCCAGATATATCTCGACATGTTACGCCTCGGTATTCTTTGAATTTTACATGACCTTATTAGGGTATCCTGGGTATATACATATTTATTCATATTTGACTACTTTTATCTATCGATCATTCCTCGCTTCGTATGGCTTAAGTTTCACCCCTTGTTAAGTTTTCACTAAGCTTCTCGCGGCTACATCCCTATTCGCTTGGGCGGCATTTTATTTCCCGCCAGTCGATTGCGCTGGGCAATAAGTCGGGAGGTCAAGCCAGAAGTTTATATTCGAGTGGCTAGGAGCATCGGGTACGAGATTCTCACAGCCTCGCTTTTGTTGTGTTTTCAACCGCTTCTTGGATTGTTGTATTTCATTTTTAGACTTCAGCCTTGTCGGCAATTATTTTGTATTCAAAAGATACCAGATGCATCAGCTTGTAAAATTGAATTTAGTATTATCGCTTTTTTGAGATATGTTGTATATATATGGAGTTGGTCGTTGATATCACCGATGGATTGTAAATTTTAAAAAACTGCTTTTTCTAGAATTTAATCAGAATCAAATTTTTTGGATAAAATGCGAGTTTTAAACCTAGTCGCTCCATCGCATGCGACTCGTGTTCAGATTATAATGATTCTTACTCGTATGGCCGACCAAAGTGGGTCGTTACATTATGGACCCCGAGATTCAGTCCCGTGTGTTTTCATAAGTGACTTGATCTTGGGTCTTGACCTGATCTCCTGGCCTATGCTGTAGCCTGATGGATCTATCGTAGTTGGCTCTCAAAGATACACTCTGAGTTTTAGTACCGGCCGCGGGACTTCACCTTCGCGGTGGGACTTAGAAGTCAGGCTACTTGCCATTGGTGGAACTTCTGATTCGGGATAACCCGAGCCTGCTCAAGGGAGCGATTGGCAAAGCTTGTAAAGTTTATTAAAAGCGCACGTATTTTATAATACAAATGGGGCCTTAGCACTGGCTGTCAGAAAGTCGACTTGTTTTAAGATTTGGCCTCTTGGATTTGAGTTGCATGTCACTCTCAACAGATAATTACAAAGGTGTTAGCAACGTGTTGTCAGAAGCTGATGGTCGCGATGGAATGAGTATCCCAACCTGTCGAATAGCACTAACGGGTCGACAGGGCCTGAAGAACGTGTTGATCATTCGAACTGTTTTATAGGGGACCGAATATTCAAGTGTATTTCCTATATCTTTCACTTGATGAATCAAAACCCGATATTTTTTCAAAAGTCTATGCAAGATTTATGAATAATCAGCGCTATTTAATTATTCCCGAATATTCAAGGTCTCTGAGAAATCACACGATCCCATCGGATGGCTTCTAACTTGGAAGCATCACTGTACTCTTTTGCAAGAATTTCACCTTAGACGCCTCTGGCTGCCCGAGGTGTCTTACAACCACCAAAAGTTGGGTGTTTCGGGCGAAGGTTTAAAAGATTCAACCCAGGAATTTCATAGGTCGCCCTCTCAGATTTTTCACATGCTTTTCAGGTGGTATTTTCTTATGAATTGTTCTCTCTTTCTAAATTCTGTGAGGCTTATATAGGCCTCCCAAGCTTCAAATACTCAAGCCTCGATTTGTATTGGTTTAATCTTATAATGATCAAGACATCTTAATCCATTAATTTTCGATCACAAAAAATCAATCACAAAATTTGTGTATTACTTTGCTTCCAACAATTAATGTGGGTCTATTTTGAGTATCGTGAAGGGTCTTGATTCTTTCCCTAGGTCAAATATATTTTCATTGACCCCTGCACCTTTTGGAGCTTTTTATTTTGATCCCCATAACTTCGAGTCTCCATTTTAAACCCGAAACTTTCGGAGCTTCAATTTTAGCCCCCAGTGGTTGATTTTAACGTTGATAAAATTAGAGATTTTTAGCCATTTAACCGTAAATTTAATGAACTATTAATTTGGCTATTTTCCGTAAATCCTCGTTTGTATTTAGTGTTTCACATTAAATTTAGGCTCGATTAAGCAACCTAGCTACATGTCATTTTTAGCTCGATTTACCACTTCATTTAACTCATCTTAATAATTTTAATTATATTGTTAAATAAATTATCAATGTCTACATATTGCCCTCTCGAACCGGCACGAGATAGCAGAAAAGGCTGGGTTCAACCCATAATATCCATTTTTCAACATGAATATAGTACATGTTGGTACTTCAAGGGTTTATTTAGCATCGCCATTCTCGACATCCGATCTTTTTGTTAGATTCTATCGGATGTATGTCGGACGCCGCCTATTGATAAGAATTTATTACTTATTCTTGATCCGTGACACTACCCCTCCTCGGCAGAGGTCCAGAGGCTAAGTGGTTAAACTAATTTTGGACTTGTTATAACAGATTTTAAGCGCTAATCGCTGGCCCTAGATATCATCCATGCCATCTTTGGATGGGCCATGATCACTTCACTGCCAGGAATTTTATTGTGATACCTTTGATTACGATCAATATATTACTTCGAATTTAATAGTTTTTGTAAATGTGTCCCAAGGCATGACCATAACAATATATTATTATTATTTAATAATTTAATGGTTTTTCTTAATATTCCCTAAGGACATCTATATATATAGCGCCAAAAATGAAGAGGCCGAAATATATACCTGGTATACTCTTCATCACAACGAGATGACTTTGTAACCTTTTTAGCTGACATTATATGTTTGATTTTCACAGATTGTTTCTTAATAATGTCAGCCATGGCCATGTGTAGACCTAGTTTGGTCACGTTGACATGATTATTAAGTGTGGTGGTACAACTATTATAATTGTCCTCCAAGATTGCATGAAGCTTTGGCTTCCAATGCATTGTGCCCTTGTACTTGGACCTCCGTCGGTGGCTAGTAGTCGGTGTTCGGTTTACCTCCTCATGTTGCCGTGGCGATGTCAAAGAGCCTCCGTCGGTTGCCGGTGTCACCGTGGCTGCGCCACCCCAGCATGGCCCAAGTTCTAGGAACCACTTCATAAACTAAAACTTATTATAGAGTATGTGTAAGTAACAAATTGTTTGATTTTACTATATATATATATACATGCACTACTACTACAAATCAAAATAATTTATCAAAACTTATTATAGAGTATGTGGTGTATATTCAATACTGTTATCTTTTTTACGTGGTTTGTTTTTTTTTTTTTATAATAATAATGAGTGATGTGTGAAATTGTGGAACAGTGGAAGGGAAGTAAAAACTTTACGTGAAAGTTTTGAATACTGAAAGCTCTGATTTATAGATATATATGTGGAAAGAACACGGGAGGAAACATGTGACTTGTAATTTCTATGTATATCATTTTGTTCTTGGAATTTTTGTGTTCAACAAAATTATGTATTGGTGGTTTTGCATTTAATGGTGTGACATATCATGCTTGCCGTGGTAAGAAGGCAACAATTTGATGTCGGGTCTTAATACACAAGGTGTAGACATCATTTGCATTGAATAGTATGATATTTTACTTTTATTCAAATCAACATTATATATACTCTATCTCTTGTAACAGATATAAAAAACTTAATATCAGGAGTTTCATATAAAGCTAGCAACAGAATGGCAAAACAACATTTAAGTAATTGATTGTATAATTATTACTCGTAGGTAATAAATAAGAGAAGGTAATAATAAATATCATCTTTCCGGTGGAAAGTTACGATCTATTAAACTTTTTGTTTATTAATGACTCGTTAATTATAAAAAATACAAATTATACCATTTTATAATATATTTTCTTCTTATTTTGGTACATTTTAGCTAATACGTACCATTTCCTAAAAAAAATTCATTAATATAAAATTATATAAGCTGGTGTATAAGGAAATTTTAATTAATAAAATTTATTTTTATAGATTTATTAATTTAATTAATTTTCAACCGATCACACGATTATACGTGTTGATTAGGGTTCAACTGAAGCCAATTAAATTCAATTTTATAAAAAATAATATGCTTCCTGTGATTCAAATACCTAATATTAATTTTAGGTTTAAATTAGGGTTTTACATTAAATAAACCTAATTTTAAACCAAGAATAGGGTTTTCGAAAGATACAGGGCTTAAATTAATGAAGCAAGGAAATGTCAGGGTCAATAAATTGAGTTTGCCCAAAAAAACCTTTATAATAATCGCCCAACCTTTTCTTGAGAACAAGGTAAAAATAACTGGCGGTTCATATTATGCCTCAAAATCAACAAATGGTATCATGAGCCACCTTAAAACGAATCTACTCACTGTATGTCTAAAGCCTATAAATACCTCTATAGTTTCCGAAATATGGAGGGAAAAAAAGGGAAAAAAAAAGGAAAAAGTGGGAGAAAAAGCTAAGGCAAAAAAAGCTCGAGAAAGATTTGAAGAAAAAGATCAGCTAGGATCAAGTCCCACCATCCAGACCACATTTCAAGGATTGACGTCCAAGATAAAGTATCAAGTCCATACAACCACACGGGATCAAGGCTATTGAAGTACCCTAGTTTTGACCATATCCAACGTCAAAGACCAAATCCACGTCCCACGCCTTGTCGGGGCGACATAAGATCCTCAAATCAAGACCCAAGCTCAAATCAAAGACGAGTCCATATCGTCAAGTCATATCAGACGCTAAGAAGAGTATTAGACTGATAGTCAAACCCCAACCGTTTGATAAATTTCATTTGTACCTTGAAATATTTCCCCGAAGGGGTTTTATTATTTCGGAGCGCATATAAATAATAAAATCTTTCCTCGCGATACAAATCTTGGCACCTGTGGGGACTATCTATACTGCCTCTATTAATTTCCGACTCAAGCAGCCCTTCAAGATGAATCCAGCTGAGGTCTCCAGTTCCAACATACTACTTGGTGCCTTGAAAGCAATACGGGTTAAATCCTACAATGACCGGCGCCCCTATACAACTCCGTGGGCGACATCCTCATGGAATGGACCTGTAGTACATCCACATGTGAAAGTGGACGAATGGACCTCGCAAAGTATTAATCCCCGCCGAACGCTACCAGCACTCAAAGACTATGACAAGAAGGAAATGCAAGCCAAGGAGTACCTCTTCTTCGAGTCCGACATGCCCGACATGCTTGAGGAGCTTCTCAAGGCAAAGCTGATCGAACAACATGAGCCCAAGCGCCCGGAGTGGTGCTCAATAGGAGCATGTAACTGCATTATCAGAAATACCACTATCGGGTTCTAGAACATCCAATAGAGAAGTGTTTCGTCTTCAAGGAGAAGGTCATGGATCTCGCCCGACAAGGAGTCATACTATTGGAGGAAGACAATAAATCTCCACCAACCACATAACCCTTACCATCCTCAAGAAAGTTGAAGTCAAAGTGCCAGAAGACTTTTGAGAAAGAAATCGAACCAGACGGCTGAGACTACCCAAATGATCTATTCATTTAATATTATTGACGAGTCATGCCATATGTATGTGGAGGTTGAAGACACCCCAGAGGCGAAGACAACCTCGGAGGCGCCCCAAACAATCCCGTGAGGTACCTCGTAGCTTCACAGCCACCTACGCATTTAAGACATGCCGTATTAAGACGCACCACAACCGCCCAATCGCATATCCGGTACTTATGTGATGTCAAGATGACCAAAATGCTAGTGGATGGACGATCGGAGGTGAACATTCTACCTCTCCACACACTTAAGTTGTTGGGTATCTCGACGTAAGACTTATAGAGACTCGTGGTCATGCATACAAGTGGTTCAACTGTGGAGGCCAATTAAGAACGGGCAAAGTATCCATCCACCGCGACAGGGCTTAATCGAGACAAACATCATGGTTCCACGTGATCGACTCCAAGGCCACCTATAATGTGCTTCTAGGAAGACCATATATCCACAAAGAAGAATGTCGCACTCAACTCTACATCGTTGTTTGAATTATCGCAAGGGGATTAACAAAAGGACAACTGTGCCGACGACAACCCGTTCACCATCGAAGAGGCACACTTTGCTGATGCCAAGTTCTATCAAAGGAAAAAGGTGGACGGACGACAACCCAAGGAAGAGTCAAAGGCGTCTAAAGTTATCTGCCCATTCCAGAACGAAAGGCTCGGGACAAGACTGCGGTCGACGCCACTAATCGGCTCAAGTAGAGAAGCGAATGTCCAATGACACTCAAAGGCTGGTGACACCGGCTCAAGGACCAAATATCAGCACGGGACGATGAATCCTGGCTACTTATGAACTCTTAATCAAAAGCAAAGTTACGATCCCACGGCGTCGTTGAACTACGATCAAATCAATGCCGAAGTCAAAAACACATAGTCCGATTTGGCATTAAAAAACTACAATGCAAGGCTACTCCATCAAGAGCTTAACAAAATTGACACAGTATCCCGAAGCCACCATTGTGTATCCTCGTCAAAAGGGTGGTTGATCAACTCCGTGTCATGATTATCAAGAGGCAGAATACATTGGCCTGCTCACCAAATTCCACGCCCTACCTAGGCACTTTAGAACATCTACGCCCTACCTATGTCAGCGCTCTCCTAACTCCAGTTGAAGAGGTAGAATACATCGCCCTGCTCACCGAATTCCAAGATGTATTCGCATGGACATACACAGAAATGCCAGGGCTCGATCCAAAGGTGGCGGTGCATTACCTAGTTCTGCAGAATGGCGCTAGGTCAGTCAAACAGGGACAACGGAGATTCCGGCCAGAGCTTGTCCCGTCCATAGAAGTGGAAGTCAACAGACTGATCGATGCAAGGTTCATACATGAAGTGTTCATACGCAAAGAAGAATCCAATAGACAGAACGCGTAGACTCAAGTGATTTGAACCACGCATGTCTGGAAGTGATTCACTTTCCACTCCTCCATACAAGAACTCGCTGGCAGATGGAATCCACGGCATACGGAAGATTAACTCATGGACGGATCTTCGCTGCATAAACTGCATCAAGACGGCACCAGCATACGGCAATAGCCGTAGCATTCCGAACTCCCAAAAGGAGCGACATTGCAAGGTCATGCCATTCGTTGAAAATGCGCGAGAAACCACCCAGGCTATATGTACATATTCGATGATAAGGATTTATAAGAATGCGTGGAGTGCCATGATGATCTCGTAGTCAAATCACTCAAAAGAGAATATCATCCCTAGGACCTAAGAGGGTATTCGAAAATTTCAGAGTATTTAGCAAAGATGAACCCTCAAATGTGTGCATCTGGGGTCACCTCGTGAAAGTTCTGGTCAAGCAAGTGTAATGGAATAGAAATCGAACAAGCAAAGATCTATGCCACAGTCGCAATGCCAAAACCTCGAAACCTCCATGAGCTTAAAAGTCAACAAGGTCCAAGAATTATTAGCCCAAGAAAAATGAAGCATGAAAGAGAATGCAAATTTCTTACTACCTTAAGCAGTGAGGATGACCCCATCGGTAAGTCAAGCCCTCAGTATTCATCCGTAAGCTGGAAGCATTACTTCCGGTGCTCACACCGGCCCAATTAATCAACGATGTCAAACCGGTGTCATTAAATGTACAGGTGTATGGTACTTACAACTCCAGTATAGCTTGAAATCATTCCATGCTCCCTACTAAGTAGTCAAATGGTGCTGATCGTGATTCCCGTATCCCATCATCCTCTAATTCAAGCATTAATGGAGCCCAAGCAGGAACTCCTGCATGGAAGATGTCATGAAAGCTCTATGATGATGCCTCAATGGAAGATGTACTTTGATGGCGCTGTACACCAGGGAGGCGTAGGAGCTGGGGTGATCGTCCTCACCCCCAACAAGACCTTCTACCTTACTCATTCTCCCTAAGTCCTAATTGCTCAAACAATGTAGCAGAGTATCAAGCACTAATACTGGGATTAGAAGATGCCACCAAGCTGAACATCCACTAGTTGGAAATCTATGGAGACTCACATCTTGTGATCAACCAGTTACTGGGAGACTACGAAGTTAGGAAGCCCGAACTAATCCCATACCATGGCTATGCCAAGAGGCTATTGCGATCAATCGAGTTAGTCTCCATCATGCACATCCCCAGAAAGATGAACAAACAGGTAGACGCCCTCGCTGGATTAGCCTTATCTCTAACCTATCTGAGGGCAGAAACCAAAGTTCAAGTATGTGAAAAGTGGGTTACGCCCCTTCAAGCACAAGAATAATGGCGAGGTGAAAGCGGAATAAAGTACGGGCGAGCACCACCACCTCAGCACCCCCTGTTAGAATGGAGGCAACCCTCATCGACACTTCCAAGGCAACATGGAAGACTCCTAGAAGACCTCCAAAAGAGGGTATACATTATAAGGAGAGCCCCACGGTTCCTGTACTACAACGATATTCTGTTCAGAAGATCCTTCGGGGAAATCATATTACTTATTAAGTCTCTTCGGATGCGTATACCCCAAGCCATGAGCGAGGCGCTCTCTGGGGTATGTGGAGCTCACCAGTCCGGAGCTAAATTGCACTTTCAAATCAAGAGGATGGGTTACTATTGGCCCACCATGGTAAAAGACTGCATGGATTATGCAGGATCTTGTAAGCCATGCCAGTTCCATGCAAACTTCATTCATCAGCCATTGGAAACATTGCACCCTACAACAACGTCATGGCCATTCGACTCATGGGGGATGGACATGGTCAGACCAATGCCTGAATCGGCAGAAGCACACATCTATATCCTCGCAGCTACGGACTACTTCTCCAAGTGGGTAGAAGCCGTACCACTACTAAGTGGAAGGAAGGAGGAGGTCACCAACTTCATTAAATTCAATATCATCTATCGCTATGGAGTGCCTATCACAAGCCAATGAGTTTGGCGGAAGCCTTCAACAAGACCCTTTGTAATATCAAGGAAGAAGGCAAAGTGGAATAGGTCGAAGAATAACCGGGTATGAGAAGAGCAGAAGAGGCACGCTGTGGGCATACATAACAACACACAGGACGCCAACGCAAGCCACCCCGTATGCGCTAGTCTACCGAGTCGAAGACGTCCTCCTATTGGAAGTGCAAATCACATGACTTAGAGTGGCAATAAATGAAGGGTTCATCTAGGAAGAAGCCATGCAACTTAGGCTATGTGACTTGACTCACTTAAGCAGTCAGTTTTAAGCACAACAACAAAGACATAACGCTACCGCCTCGGATCTCAAAGTCATACAACAAGAAGGTTTGTCAACGTTCCTACCAAGTAGGAGACACGGTGCTGGCCGTCAAAAGACCCATCCATACACTAAGGAAAAATGCAAAAATGGTACCTAAGCTGGATTTAATCACACAGCAAAAAGTAAGCTTACACCAAAATGTGATCTATACCGCTTAGCTCAATGAAGGACCAGTAGACCTCAATCTGTTGCTATTCCGGGAATGCTACCCATAAAATCAACACAGGAGGATTTTCCCCGAGAACGAGCCTAAACTATCTACCATTTCCCAACACGGTGAACAAACCTGCCTACCAACTCTTTGGTAAGAGTTAAAACACCCACCCCCATGAACTACGTCGGCTCGGACCTGCAGTTCTGCATTTAGGTATTTCGACACAAGTTTAGCTTCATAACCTCATAAATCCCTTTACGTTCTCAAGAAGAAGTAGAGAAAGAAAGTCCCATGGACCACCAACAAAAAGCAAGAACAATCAAGACCAAAAATTGTATCCTTCAACAAAGCGAGAAATTTCACTGTGAAATGAAGATAAAGTGGAAGTGCATAAAAGAAATCAACCTCAAAGCGGAGCCCCTAAGGCCAAGATAAAGACCCTAAGCCTATACCTAGTGGTTCCACTCGACTCTCCCGGCCCTTCTCAATACTCTCTCCTTTCCAATGAAGCGCCCCCTCAAGCGAACTCGCCCCGCTTCATCCTCCAAACCGCATCATGGATTCCCGAACGGTCACCTAGCGTCGCTAGTCAGCTACTATCTCAAGAGGGCAGCCCTCTCCTCAGACTACTGTAGGGTGGTGCGAACACTTCAAATAGCCTTTGTCTCATGATGCAGCTTGGAAGAAGATTCCTCGCTAAAGTCATTCCAAACAGCAAAGAATCTCACACAACCTCTGTAAGAACGACGCTGGATTGTGCCTCCCTGACATGACGAGCCTTGGAAAAGACGGCCTTCAACTCTTCGTCCTCACTCGACAAATCATGTCTGCTGAACCTCGTGAGGGTCCCAAAAGAAGCCATGATGCCTTCCTAATCTGCTAGAAGAGTCTCGTATGATTTGCCTTCTCGAGGGAACACAAATCAACCCAAGCAAACTTCAAGCCACCCCCGAGGACGGACTCGATATGTCAACGCTAGTGGGCAAAGAAGCCGGGCAGTACTTCTCATGTGAGCCGCCTCCCATGATCATGCAATCCGAGAGCCCCGAATATCTGCCAACCTCAGCTTGAGCCTCATCCCCAGGAAGAAAGGTCAATAAAAAAAGAGTAACATACGTAAGAGTCAAAAAGTAAGTGAAGACAAGTACCGGGTTGTCGACATCCTTAGTAACTACAATAGGAGCATTAGGGGAAGATACGATGACAGGACCCGGCCTCCTAGTACTACCCCACTTCACATGCTTAGGATCTCTATCCACCAGATCATCCTCAAGAAGGGAATGTTTCTTCAGCGGGCTCGGGACGGTGAACCGGATGGGATCGGAAGCCCGGCACACTCCTCAGCTTTACCCGGTCCCAAAGGAGCAAATCTAATTCTCTCAACAGAGAATATACTATCCAACCAGTCCAAATAACCCTTGCAAGGTCCACGAGATTTTGACGCACTTGGAAATGTTTACACTCCCCAACCTAAGAATAATAATAAGCATTCCAAAGATCTCAAACCCTGGGAAAGCAAGTGGATAGTGTCTCTAGACCTTGAATTGAATCCAGGAATAGCATGAGAAAAACCTAACTGTTTGGAGAAACGATGAGGGTTGTAGTCCTCGCGGAGAAAGTAAGCATCCTCTCTATATGTGACCATGTTAGTATGAAGACTCAATAAAAAGGTCATGTCCTCCACGGAATCTAGCCAGCCGATCATCCGTGAAACAACGAGGAATCGGACGTGAAGTGGCGCAAAATAGCCCGCAGGGATTACGCCTCGGCCCAAGTAACGATAAGCCTCTGATAACGAAAAGGACAAACATTGGTCTATTACCTGCTACTATGCCTCACCATATATGGACAAGGAGGAGGCCTTCATCAAATAAAGATGGTGTACTGAGATAAGCACCAATCTACCCAAGAATATAGTGAACAGGGAAACAACAGCCGGAGTTGCTAGGATAGAGAGTGGTCGTGATAAGGTGCAAACCCGTGTAGATACTCGAAAGGACAAGAAAAGCCAAACTCACTACCTCAAAGATCTACATGCGCTTAGCCATCTTCGAACACAAGTAATCAGACGTTACAAGAAACATCCGCAGGGAAGGACAAATATGCAGAGCCAATAAGATAGGAATGTAATACAATATACCTCATTCGACAAAGAGGAAGGGATCTTTAGAAGTTTAAACACTCAAGGCTTTCAAAGACTACCCGATCCACGGCAGGTAAGGAATAGACCGACGAGTAAGTGCCAGCGCAGCAACTACCGACTACCCTACGCCCAAAGGATGTGTAACTCCCAGGTAATGCACTCCAAAATCTAATCCACTCATCCAAAGAGACGAACGGTCAAAGAAGAAGATGCTAGACGATGGTTAGTACGGAGGAGAAAAATGACATAACTCAGTGGATTCGATCACTCTTACCAAAAGACGGGAGTAGACATCAAATTAAGTGGACCATCCATCAAATAACCAGCTATTGAGGAGAGACCAAGCTTATATGCATCCTGCTAAAGAAATAGGATGCTTCACCATGAGGCGCAAGGGTATTGGTGGACTGACTCCAAAGATCTACGAAAGCCTTCATCAAAGTATAAAAAATATACATAAGTGCATGCGGAAGTCACAAGACCGCCTCGTATATGCTAGCAAAGAGAAAGTCAAGTATCAAATGACTAAGAACGCCCTCTACCCATTCCCAAAGAACTCCGAGTATACCTAACAATCCATGAAGAACAATGGATCTAATGCCACGCCTAACGCCCAAGAGCAACGCCCCTCCTCAAAACGCACTAAATCACTCGTGGTACTCGAACGACTCCCGTAATTGGGCGAAAATACATCGATGTGAAGGCTTGCCCGAGTCCAGCTCATATCGCTTCCCTGCATCCCCGCTACTAAGAGCCTCCCAATGAGCCGCACAACCCATCTGCTGCAGGAGAGGATGCATACGTATTAGAAGTATCCCCTTTTCATCTTCCCTCATTTTCATGGACGGTAAGATGGAGATCGGATGTTCCCCTCAATCGAAAAAAGAAATCACGATCACCCGATGTGCTAAACAAAATGTAAGAGCTAAGAGAACACAAGGATCAAAGAAAAATACAAAGCATACATCCTAACACACCGCAAACAAAATGGGCAAGGGAACTACATGCCCAAAAAGAGGCGCCTACCCTCATATCCAAAGGAAGTCAGTGGAGCCAATCCTACGCGGAGGACATAAGTCCAGAGTTCTACCAAGTTGGCACCAAACCAAGTCAAGGTGGGTAACCAAGAGGACTAACTCTAGGAAACCACTGCCTCAAGAGCGGGTGCACCACCCCATGTCCAAAGGAAAGAGTCAATCCCACGCAGACACGATAAGTCCATAGTTCTACCAAGTTGGCACCAAAACCAAGTCATGTAGGTCACCATGGGGACTAACTCTAGGAAAGCAACACGCCCAAGAATGATGCAAAAAACCTATGATAAAGGAACAACAAGATAAAGTTGCATGGGAAGATCAAAAGACTATGAAAAAGCAAAAGCAAGAAGCTACAAAAAAAAGAGAAAGCAAAAAGAGTACGCCAAAACGTAGTCTGCTCCAATCTTGATTCAGTAGTGAAGGAATGCAGAATGATGCAAACCCTAAATCTAAGTGATAGAGTATGCAAATACTTACTCATGGATATAAAGTTCATCCAAAAATGTACAAGCGAAAGCAAGAAGATAATACGGTTAAATACTAAGCGAGCATGCAACATGCACGGAATTGCATGAACAAACTGTAATTCAGATATCTAATGATCCAGTCTACCCACTTCACGGGGTTAACACTGGGACGTGCGTCTCTTCAAGACCTTCGAGACCATATGCGGTTCTCACCAAGGTGATGAGCAGAGAGGGAGATATACCCCGAAGAACACAAGCGATGCAAAAAATAGGATAAAGATACAAAGTACTAAACAAAGGCAATAGAAAATTCAAAATTAAGCAAAACATCGTGACATGGAGGACCCTTGCAAAGGAATTTCCAATTGACCCTTGCCAAGTTATTTTAAAGAGTAACTCAATTAAACACCAATAAAAATTTATCACAATTCAAAAACGGATCGACTTAATCAATCTGGCCGACATCAAGGATCCAATCTTCGAAATGGATCGACCAATTAGAAGCGAGCTTGAAAGTTTGAAAATACCTATATTTTGAAAATAGTGAGGAAAAAAGACAAGAAAAATGAAAAGAAAAAAAGAAGAAGAAAAAGTCGTAAGTAAAAGCCAAGGCAAAAGTGTGGAGAAAGTTCTAAAGAAAAAGAGCATGGACACCGAAACACATCTCCGTGAGTTGTAAGATTCAAAGGGAAAGAGCGCCTGCACACTAAGCACTTCAAGAGGCGCCTAATACACCAAAGAAAGTGCACTGCCTACCAAGACGCTAATCCTCGAACTCCGACAAAAAACGGAGTCGCTCATCCCCAACAAGTTACATGAAACACGCCCTCGTTGGCGGCACCTCCACTGAATCCTCAAACCAAGAGAGGATCAAGCCGCCGCAACCCCGCCTCCCACACCAAATAGGCACCTGTAACATACCAGAGGAAGCGGGGCGACCACTCGAAAAGTTAGACGGTAACCAAACCCCGGCTTAATGGTAACTCAAATTTCTAAAAGCTCTACACGGTTTGTCAAAGTTCGCATTAATGTACCGCTAAAGCCCCCTAACTAGCCTCCCGCCACACGGAGACAAGTTTTTGAAGCATTCCGGCGAGAACATTATATCTAAGTCATGTAGTCAAGCATCCAAATTTCACCTATCCAATCACAGGTCGAAGGCCCAAATTCCGCCCACCATTCCAATCAAGAGGGTCGAGTCATTCAGCCTAGCCCATTATTATCCACCAAGTGGGAGTGTCCAAGTGCCACCACATACAACCCACATCCTTGCTGATCGTAGTCCAAGACAAAAAGATCAAGTCCACAACTACATCGGATCAAGGTCAAATAAGCACCCCGGTTCTGACTATATCCAACGCCAAAAGACCAAATCCTCGGCCCCAGCCCCCATTTAGACACATATCCAAATCAAGACCCAAGCTCAAATCAAACATAGAGGGGTACATCATGTCAAGTCATATCAGACGCCAAGATAACAGTGAGAGTACTAGACTAATAGCTCTAACCCCAACCGTGTGATAAATTTCATTTCTACCTTGAAAGATTTCTCCAAAGGGTTTATTATTTTGAGCTCATATATATAATAAAAAATTTTCCTCTCGATACACTTAGTTTCACCTTTTTCTATACCAATTTGTTTCAACGGGCGTTCATACACGCATCGACAGTATAGAATAATTTTTGTACATTTTCTTTGAATTTTTAAATTATTCATCTTCTAACGTGTTATATTTTGATAATGTGTCTCATTTTTTCATTGAAATTGAGTTCATATAAGATTAATGAAAATTAATGAACTGTGATTATTACCTAATCATAGTCATTCTCATCTTCCTCGCCATAATAAGGTACTCGTGCATTACGAAATATTAATTCCTCTTTATCAATATAAGTTATTATTTTTAGTTTAATAATATTTCTATTAAAAATATATGCAAAAATGTTCTCATTTTCCTTTTATTAATTAGAAGCATTGCATCATGCATTATTGTTGTAAAATCCATATTTATCTTTGGATGATATACCCCCTTTATGTCATCACAGATGACGTTATATATTGTAAATATCATGACTATTGAATAATGATCATGAAGTTGCTACATATTGTCAATATATCATATACAATAATGAAGCAAAGGCCTGGCCTATCAAAGCCCATATGTAATAATAAAAACACAATTATAATAATATACAATATGTGCAATAAATTTATAAAATGATGTTTGAAAATAATGAAAGTTGTTTTGTCCAATATAGTCAAATACATATTTTCCTAACACAATTATAATAATACTCAATACGCCAAGGGTTGATTGAAGTCGTTGTATTCATATGTAGGCCTACTTAGTAGGTCGATGCTGTCAGTGTTCGATTTGTTCGGTTTAGCTTCAAATAACTATCTTATTCTCGCCATTAGCCCTTTCCCTATGACAAAACTACATTTCCTACATGACCAAATTGATTACAAGCATTGTATCATCTAGTAGTCTCTCATAATGAATATCAACTTCAAAAACTATAATTAGGCAATTCTATGGTAAGAAATTGCGGAGGATTCGATGACAAATCTACCGCCACAAAAAACTGAAAGCATAAGATTCAATTTCCGCCGGAAGTCTCTGTTGGCTCCATCTCGCAAAGGAATTCTCCTCATTCCTTTAGCGATGGTCATAAGCTGGCCCCGAGGGTGCCAATATTCTTGGCTCATACTCATATATACGGCCTTAAATTGCATGTAAGACTCCGACAAGCAAAGAGTAATGGATTCAAGATTGGCCGCCACTAAAAGAGTCTGAAAGATCCCCGCGAGCGCCTACATGTTGTAGCCGCCCAATTATAATTGTTCTCATCATTGAAGTGTATGTCAAAGAAAACTCTTGCTAAACGAAAGTTAGTAGCCACGCTACCACGAGCTTCAATATTTGTTGAAGCTGCAAGACGGAATCATCCAGCTTACCTGGGTTGATCCGGTACAAAACATAAGTCTTCCAATAAGGTTTAAGTAAATCACCTTGTCTCACCATGTTGGATTGGCGATAAGAGATAATATATATATTGATTAACATCATTAGGTTTAGAAAGTAAATTATCGTGAAGTGTTTTTTTTATAGGTTTATGGCTCTGGCCGGAGAAGAGGTCAATGGAGTCGGGTTTTGTTTAGATCTCAAGCGAGACGAGTGAGCAGCCATCATCTCCCCTTTGAAACTGCTGAGCATCGAGTAGAATAATCACCGGTACTGCTGCTGGTGCTCTTAGAATTGGCAGGCTTGAAAGTAAGAGAAATCGCTATGAGTTTTAGATATCTTTTTCCTTTCTTCCTCGTTCCCCATTCTCCTTTATGATTTATATTAAGCACATAGGTACGTGCTCAATTTCTTTATGACTTCTACTGTGAACCTTGATTCATCGGGACACATATTACCCGCGAGCTAGCAACCCGAGGATAATTGGCTCATGGCTCACTCGCTCTTTTCATTCCTTTATCGCGGATCGAGGAACGTATTCCACCGAGCCAACTTGCACACATGCCGCACCTTCCTCGCTCGAATTTTCAAAGGGTTACCGAGGGCCTCAAGTTCAAGTAATAGGCTTATTTTTTTATTTTCAATTTCTAGTAATGCTTCAAAAATGTGGAAGGCTCCGACTTAGTCAGGAGGTTTTTTTTTTACTTTCAAGAGAGAGAGATATGGTATTTGCTGGTACGCGGGCTTAGGGAAAAGATAGTCTTAGAGGATTTTGTATTAGCCTATGTCCAATTTATTAGTAGAGTAAAGTCATTAGGTCAGCTTCACACATTCCTTTATTCATCCACCGGCGGTATCAATCGAATCCGGAAAGATGGGATTGAGCTCATCAACAACCCTCTTCAAGCCCTAGTCAATCATGAAAGAAGTAGGTGATGGGTTATAAATATAAAGGAGCAATTTAAACTAAAGCTGGAAGCATTGTAAAATTATGGAAAACCAATTTTGTGTATCAATAGATCGGATCAACATCAATCATTTGAAGCTTGATCGTTTCGTGTCAACCAATGGTGTGAGTAGTTTCACCATTATAATTCTATAACGGGGCTAACCTCTATTTTTCTACCAATGCAATTTTTCTCTTGATTGAAGTAATGCGGATTTCTCGAGAAGCATGTGATCGGTGTTGGCTAAAAGCCTATTTCTTGTATCAAGATAGTGGAAGGCGAGAAAAGGTCCAGGCACGAAGAATATATGTGCCTATGCCGCCGGAAAGCATATGTGAATTGCAGCTATGCCGCTGAAATGGGAGGAATGCCAAGCGAAGAAAGTAAGGACTGCTTAGGTGTGAGGAGAAAGCGAAACGGATCTCGAGGCTAAGTTGCTCTCCGCAGCTGGGCCAATACAAGTAGGGAATTTCAACCTTTATCGGTCTTGCTCACGAGCCAAGAAAAAACTAAGATGGAAAGTCAAGATAGAAGCTCACGTTAGCGCTAAGGACGCTTTAGTCCGTAATCGCAGGGCAAACCCGACGATCATCCACTTGGTTGGGAAGTCTGATTTACTCAAGGTTCATATTAGGTATGAACATAACTTCGATAGGCGAGCCAAGCGAAGCCTACCAAATTTCTCTATTCGAGAAGAAAGGGAAGTGATTATTAAAGTCCCACTCACTACTCAAGAAAGCAGCTTGTGACTACAAGAATGGCGCGACGATGAATACTTCTACGGAAGCGGACAATAAAGTTATATAATCAGAACGGTGGTTCATTCCCTTAAGAAGACGCAGTGGACAAAGGCTACACATGAAGACTCGGCCTTTTCAATGAAAGGCCACGTAAGGTCCAAAGCACAAATGTGCTCCAACCCATCAATATCAACCAAGCCTCCAAGCCCATGCAAAATGACCTTTATCGTTTACTTCCATCCCTCTCCTTTCACGAGTCACTTCGTGACCTTCTATTACTCCTCAATATAATCTGATCATATAGAAGGTCCAAATGGGCCCCTAAGTTAGCGCCTAATCACATTTTTTAACCTCGCAAGTAAATCTAGCTCTTATAGGTCTAGATTAAGTATCACTAGTTGTAGCAGTTCCCGAGATCCAAAGGCTCATAACATTTGAGTCTCCCAAAGGCTCTTTGTTTGGGAGGCATTCTAGCATTATTTAATAATTCAGCGATATCTCACACGCAATCTCTTGCAAGGTAAAGCGTCAAAAGGATATATTATTTTCTTTCATGATTCACTTCGGAAGCAGAGTACCGCTTTCACTCATGTGGACATCATCGATAAGAAGAAGCCAAGATTACTCTAGAATAAAAGAAGGAAAAGAGGGTTGTGACTCAAATGGATCGCTGAACGACCGAAGTCTAGGGACTTGGTTGAACAACAATTGGTGGGGAAATCAAGATGGAGGAAAGAGTCCGTATAATGAGTAAATGTGAGAAAGTAGCATTGGAGCAAGAAGAAATGCATGTATGTGCTCATAGCAAGATGCTCTTAACACTTTAGAGTTCAAAAAATGTAATTCATGACTAATCCAACAAATTTTGTTCAGCATTACTTATTAGAGAACTCGTACACTCTCACGAAGAAATACCAAAAAGACATTCCTTATTTTTCTATCTCCATGTATGAAATAGCCGGATTTTTACTATTGATAGTGGTGCCACATGGAGTTAGGGAAAAAAATAGGATCCTATGTGAAAGAATGGCTAGACCATGAAGATCTAAAAGAAGATAGGATCGAACTTGACTCCAAGAACCTCAGACTCTTTTTAAAGTTCGACAAGAGTTACAAACTTACCCGCCTCACTCAGCCTATAACCAACGTGAATCTCCTCATTTAACGACTTCTATATGTGATGGCATAATTCAAGAAACATTTGGTAAAGGGCCTATTTCTTTGACCTGCCCTACTCGCTCTAAGAATGCCCAAAGTTGGAATGACTTGATTCCGATCTTTCCAAATTGACTTAGGTCGGTACAAAGTTTGACTATTTTCTCTCAAGAATCGCTAAGAAGTGAAAAAGTCATTCATATTGTAGGTTATTTCTAGATTGATTTGAAAAGAGATAGATAGAGTGAGTCCATGATAAGATAGGAATGACCCAAGAAGATATAAATGGTAGTAGGTAAGAAAGAGCGAGAGAGTATCGACTCTCCCAAGTTGATTTTAGTTTTGATATAGATTGTTAAGATCCTCATTCGACAGAGCAATTTCGCATTCTCAATGAAAGGGCTTGTCAACCTAGTTTTACTTGCTTGAGGAAATGAAGCAACGAAAGTAGATGAAAAGTGAATTCGGCACGGTAGTTAAGGATAGGAATGTAGGACTCATTATAGATAGCCAAGCAATACAAGAAGTTACTTAAGACCTGCATAAATATGAAAGCATCTAAAGAATCTCATCACAATCAAGACGACCCTAAAGAAAGAGTCAAATCAATGAAGATCCATGATAGGATATAGGCTATGGTAGTCTTATTTTGAAGAGTCAAAGGCGCGAGTAGGAATTATTCGATCTATTTTAGGCCCGAGTACTAAGCAATAAAAGTCAGAAAAGAGAGTAGATTTCTATTAACTAAACCGGCAGGGCCTATAAGGGTTCAAGCCTTCTTTCAATTCTATGCAAGTGAATTCAGTTATAAGAGAGGTCATCTCGGTCTTTACTTATTCTAAATTAGAAGCTACAACTAGAAACGGGCGAAAGAGTCAATCTATCTTTAGTCAAGGCGCCGCCTCCCATAAAAGTGGGCGAATCGCTAAATAGAAACGGAAGAAAGATATTTCCAATTGAACCATAGATGTAACCACTCTTGCTACTAAAAGTATTTGATTTTGGCTTGTTTAAGTTCATTCAAGGCATCTTCATATCTATTAAAATAGAAAAAAGCTCCCACTCAGTCCCCAAGAAAAAAAAAGATTTATAGAACCGGATGCATAACAAGAAAAGAAAGAATAGTAGTGGTGCCTGCGCGCAAACTATCTTAAAACGGAGCTTTTGTAAAGGTGAGCGCCCCTACGCGAGCCTTATTGAAAAGGCCTCTTACTATATAGATGGGGTGTTAGCGCTTTACTAATAAGATAGAGAGGGGCAAGCCAAAACACTCCTAACAAGTTGGTGAGTTCGGCTTTCGGGGCTACCTACTTTAGGGCTTTTGTATGTAATATATAAAGAAGAGCCCTCTTAGGGCCTTTTTTTGTTTAAGGGCTGCTCACTTCTTTTGAATGATAGAAGGAAGTGATGGGAGAGCGGAGGTGATTTCATTAAACCGATGCATGAGCCAAGGCTCCCATGTCCATGACCCCCGAAAAATATAAGGTAGTAAAACGGCTCATGGCGGGAAATAAGAAGCAAGCAGAGTCCAAAGGCAGATCTAAACTCATAAGCAGAAGGGGAACACATTCATGAAAAGCGAGAAGCCGTGCCGTGGGGGACTGACCAACTATGAATAGATCTTACTTACGGGTAAGAGTAGGAACATCTATTAGTCCGTATCGTGGGTCTACTTGTTACAAAAGGCGAACATCCCCATTCCAAAACATTCACATAGGTCCTCAGGCAGACATCAAGAAAAGGGGCAGAAAGAATCTATTTGCTTTTACGCCCACCACAATATTCCGGAATGTATCATGGCTCTTTCTATTCTTTAAAAAAGAAAAAAGAAAAAGAGTTCTGCATCTCTCCGGGGCTGGGGGAACAAATAGGCGTGGGGAAGAGGGAGAGAGAGGGGGGGCTACGAGCCCTCTCCCGTTGTTGTTACCGGACTACCCATCCCTTCCTTCCCCTTCGCCCGGCCCGGTGAATCGAATTTCTCGAACGAAGTGAAGTGATAGGAAGGCACTGGCAGGAGATCTCTATTCATTAAAGCCCCTTGGCCTTAGTAAGGGAAAATGAAGATGCCGCTCCCCACGCAGCTGAAAGAGGCTTTGAAGCTTACCTTGGTGGCTAGAGAGGGAAAGGGTTCCAAACCCTATCCAACCTAATAAGAAGAGAGGAGCAAGCCAAAAGAAACACTCCTAACAGAGTTGCTGGATCAGAAGTAGCTCCAACGTAAGGGGTTCGATTTCTGATGCCACACGATGTGGCTGAAAAAGACTGATTCAACGAGATGTATACCATTAGATTTAAAACTTTGTCTCAATACTTTCAAATGTTTGGAACAGAAACTGACAATAATACAACGCCGCATTCTCAAAAGATTAGAAACAAGAAGAATCTATTAAGAGAAAGATTTATTCTAGAGAAAATCTTAACAGTTACATTCAATTACAAACTACACGAAAGTTGTCCCTTTTTCATGGAAATTTACCCATCACAAAGATGCACAGAGGAACAAAACGAACTTCATATATCCCTTTTCTACTCAATCCAGAAACAAGATTGGACGTTATTCCGGTTCGTCTCCATTTTTGTGAAACTATTCCTCAAGCAAGACAGCCGATAAGTCATCGAAAGGTTTGTGTGAATAATGGAATGGTAAGCATTACTCATTTTAAAGTGTCCCACGGTGATATAATATCTTTTAAAGAAAATGATGCGAGAACCCGCGGTGAAAAAATAAGGAGATATTTCGATATAGAAATATTAGTTAAAAAAATCCTAAAAATAGGGTATGGGTATCACCCGAATTTGAGAAGAACCTTCCACTTTTTGCGCTCTTCTATGCAAGAAGAAGACTTAGAAAGAGCAAAGAAGTTTGGATCCAAAAAAGTATGCTTAGGCAGTTCTTTCGCTGAACACAATAGAATAAAGAGGAATTTGTATCATTTCAAATCCCTATTCTTATCGAAGAGAAGGAACGAGAAAAACCGAAATATTCCTACTCGAACAGTAAGCCCTATAGTTGACAACTTTGTTTTCTATAGATCGACCTATTGCTCCGCCGCATCCCCCCGTCAGAAAACTATGAAGAGAAAAATAAAAAGGATCGAACTACCATTATTCGGAGGTGAATCATAGAGACACTAAAAGCTGTGAGTATCTTATGGACCCTAACATAGGTCACATCCCTCACGACATAAGATTGAAGATCTGGCCTTCTTCTTCGAAGCGGAAACGGACGTGGTCAAAACATATAAAGATCGGCGTAGTCGCTCATAGGGACATATCTATCCGGATAGAGGATAGTCTAGATCGATTCATAGATAGATCTCCGTGGATAGAGATAAAGATAGGGATCCATCTAGATCTTGATTCACTATTTCTATTTTTTTTCTTGATTCTGATTGATTACCTTTTTTTGACGACAAGTTTTAAATCTTAATGCAGGCAAGGAAACATCGTTTTTGCTGGTATTAGGGTCGGGCGTAGGCGAACAGTAGAAACCCAGAGACAGGTAAGCCCATCTCATAGAGCAACAGTCGACTAAAGTAGAAGACTGCTGGCCTGAAGGCAGCCTCTCTCTCCGGAAACAAGGCCTAATTTCCCTTTTTTCTTTTTTGATTGAAGGGCCCCAGGGCAACTAAAAGTGGGGGAGAAGGAAGCGGAACCTCTAATCAACCTAGACACATAAAAATGATCGGCGTCGAGAGATGGAATTCCGTCAATGCAGCTCAGTGACTGCTTTCAGGAAAGGACTTGGCTTGGAAGAAGAAAAGAAATACGAACAACCGCGCTGGTCGTAATAATAAATCAGGCTTTTCTGGCTGGTTCTTGCTTCAGCATGAAAGTTCCATTTCAGGGTCCATTGACTATGATACTTTCTGTTTTGTCGAAGCCCTCACTGGTCTCTGGTTTGATGGTTGTACGTGCTAAAAATCCGGTACATTCCGTTTTGTTTCCCATCCCAGTCTTTCGCAACATTTCAGGTTTACTTCTTTTGTTAGGTCTCGACTTCTTCGCTATGATCTTCCCAGTAGTTTATATAGGAGCTATAGCCGTTTCATTCCTATTCGTTGTTATGATGTTCCATATTCAAATAGCGGAGATTCACGAAGAAGTATTGCGCTATTTACCAGTGAGTGGTATTATTGGACTGATCTTTTGGTGGGAAATGTTCTTCATTTTAGATAATGAAAGCATTCCATTACTACCAACCCAAAGAAATACGACCTCTCTGAGATATACGGTTTATGCCGGAAAGGTACGAAGTTGGACGAATTTGGAAACATTGGGCAATTTACTTTATACCTACTATTTCGTCTGGTTTTTGGTTTCTATAATTGCCCACTATGCATGGGACTACTAAGGTGAAAAAGACAGGATGTGTTCCGACGAAATGCTTTATTGATTTAGGAGGACTATAATGAGGAGGAGGAGGACGACAGACCCATCACGATCGACTAAAGGAAAGTCGCCCCAGATGGGGGAGATATTGGTTTAAATCAATGCGTGAGGCAGTGATCTTTAGCCAGTCATGGCCATTCTCTTTTCCTCAGGCCGTCGATGTCGATAGAAGGAGGTTGAAAGCGGCATTCCTTCAAAATGTTTCGGGGGCAAGCCTTAGGTTCAATTCTATCTTTCTTGCCTATAGTCATCTTACCTTCTTCGTAGGAGTTAAAGCTATCTGCATTTCAGTAGTATCTCATTCACGTAAGAAAAGAGAAAAAGTCTTCATGCTTCACAGCCTTCCTTGTCTGAATCCCTTTGTAAATGTAAAAGGAGGCTCCCTCATGGGTCTTTGAGGCTATGAGCAAGAACCACATTCCTTAAAGTATACCCGACCCGAAAGGCAGCACTTTCTCTAGAATGGGTCAATCAATCAGAAGTAGCGGCAGCAAGTAAAGTTTTGATATAGTCTAGTAAAGGGGCTTTAACTGGCTTTAAATCCTTTAATTAATAATTCATCACCAGTCAAATGAAAGAAAAAAAGTAGAGTTTAATTTAGTGTGAAATAAGTGGGGAATGTAGCTGAAATGTGAGGAATGGGTCCAAGCCCTGGGGTATTTTGATCTATGTCTTCTAACCTTGCCAATCTTTCCTCCCGTAGTTGAGCAATTATCCTCTTTATATCTTTATCAGAGGGTTTAAAGCCTAACCCGTCAGTTTCCCTGGCTCCGCGTTCATGAAATTCCAACACCAACAACAGAAATGAAATTCTTCGATCTCCATTTCGGGCGTATGGAATTCGTTCCTCTATAGTATTGAGGATAGAGGGGGAAGGGGAATCTATCGAATTGACCGAAATCGAGCGAAAATAAGCGAAATTTTTTGGAACCGATCGAAACTAAAACCAATTTAGGTTACGACGGAGAACCGAACTAATTTGGGTTCGACTTTAGAAATCGAACCGAACCCGAACCGATTTTAAATTTATGTAAGATTTCTCAATTTTCATTTATTATCTTTTTCAACATCTTTTAGTATTTGCATGTGCACATTTTAAGAAGGTGAATTTAAATTTAATTTTCTTCATTATTGGTATAATAGAATAAGATATATATAAATATTTCTAAAATTAATAATATAAGAAATACAAAGATATAAAGTGAAATTATGTATTGAATGTGCGTGTAAGATTGTATAAGTAATCTTAAAATGAGTTCGTTGAAATTATATGGATTAGATCTAGTTTTATGAGCTTAATTTTGAGTTGAGCGATAAGTAAAAAAATTATCTCAAAACAAATTTAACTTGAGAAAGAAAATGAAGGCAGGAACCGATCGGGCCTTAGAACCGATTTAGATTCGGCCTTTAAGAGAACATACAAAATAAATTTAATTAATTTTAATTCAGCAAAGGCAAGGCCGTCCGTCTGTATGCAGTTCTTAATCATCTAAAAATAAGACAAACAGTCTAATAACATTCTACTATATGGATAGAATTCTTGATAAGGAGAATGGGGATGCCACATGTTCTTCAACAATAATACTCAGTTGAGAGCTCTGAACTCACATGTTTCAAGATTGGAACTCTGAACCAGGTGGTCCCATTAGTTAGAGACTAGATTTGTAACAATGTTATAATAAGATTCACAAGAACTGACTCAACATTATTTATCTGTTTTTTTATGAATCATATAAGCAATAATGAGTTACCTGATAGATGCTATGGCATTATGGAAAGTGGACAAGGAAGTGAACTACTTGGAAAATTACCATAAACGAACATGATCTAATAATGGATATGTGGTCCATTATTTACATGAATTACTTAGGGATGAATTGATGACAGGTTTAAGAGCTAAAAGTTTGGGTATAAAACATGGTCCCATCTATTTTTTATGCAACTTCTATTAAAATCGACTATTGATATTTGATTTAATTAACGATTTGCTTCACTCATAATAGACAATTTGACTTTTAATCACGAATAGTTACGTTATTACAGTTAATCACCAAAAGCAGCTCAGTATAACTTAGATATGGTGCGAAGTGACGAATATTCTTGGCGTTCGACCGTATTTAGGAGGCCATCATTTGACGTTTGACTTTTCGGGGGTATCTTGCAACCCATTTGTAAAACTTTGGGGTAATCTGATAATAAAGCTATCTACGGGAAATTTTTTAAATGTTCGTCCCGTTATTTGGGACAAATCAAATGATTATAATTTATATTTCATTCATAATGTGTGTTGTTGTTTCAACAAGTATAATTGACTAAAGAGACATACATATCAAGTGTAGTAGAAAATTCAAAAACCCATCTCCGATATCACAAACAACGATAACACTAATATGATATAGACGTAACAAATAAAAGCCTCCTAGTGAAAGAAAGTATAATACATATATAAAAGTGGCCACTCTCTCTCCCTATTTACTTAATCATAGCTTAAAAATGCTTTATTAAGAGTATAATTAAATTTGACTATTTTCAAGGAGAGACAATTATAAACCCGATGATGTTAAAAAGAAATATTAAACGAACCAATGATGTTAGCAGAATTTTAAAAGTTGATATAAAATATTACATTGAAAAAGTAAATGATCAAAATAAAAATAAATAATAAAAATTATCATATGATCAGTAAATAGGAATGGAGGCGTCTACTAAATCAATTGTGCTCAAGTTTTTAAGTTAGCCCACAGCCGATGTTGTTTGATATATTGAAGATATTGTATTGGTATAACAACCTCCTGAATTTCAATTTCATTTGCCCGGTGATATGAAAAGCGGCATTTCGGGGACAAAACTTATTTTTGGAATAATATGAAGGGTTAATGGCAATAACATCATTGCTTTACCTCATTCATCATTTCATTACTCTCAATTTTTAAAGTGTTAATTTCATCGCTCCAACGATTGTCAAATTTAAGTCCCAAACATCAAAATGAAGTCGTTAGATCAGCAACTTTCCATGAGGGTATTTTTAGTCAGTGACCTCTGGCATTGTTAGCGTGGCGGGACGAAGTGACAGGTGGAGATTTTTTTTGGTTTTCAAGGCGGCCCGGAGGAAGCCGGAGGTGTAGGAAGTGAGGGGTCGCGGAGGGTGTGGCGCGTCGGCTTGGGGAGGTGGTGTTTAGAGCCACCATGGTGAAGTTGAAGATGGTATTAGGGGTGGAAGGGGTTATCTTGAGAGTTGAGGTTTTGTTTGTGTTTATTTAAAAAGTATGATACTTTTGTATTTTTTAATTATCTTATGTTTTGATTAAAATACCCTACAAAGAAAGTTAGTGTTTTACTTGATTTTGGCGTCGAGAATAAAATTGTCGATTGTATCGGAAGTTAGGTGATGGAATGAAGCTTAAAATAGTTGATTGATGAAATAGTGAATGAGGTATAGAAGTTGGTGATAGTTGTGAAAATGCTAATATCAAGCTCTAATTATGGAATCACTTGTTTATTTCAGGGCAAAAAAATATTCAAACAATGAGATTTAACTATCGATCTAATTTTTCGTACTTACATGCATGGGTCTATGATTTAATTAATAACATAAGGGCCTCGACAGCTATTATAGAAAGCTTGACTTAAATTTCACTAAATTTGACTTAGCTTTTTCAGAAGTGATGAGTGATATGAGACAGCTACTTTGTGCTCAAAAGCTCTAATAATTTGCCTTCATCAGATTAGTTGATGAGTCATGAATCAAATCTCATCATATGTATGTTGAGTTATGAATCAAATTTCAAGAGATATTAATCGAATCTCATAGATAAGGGCTACCTCCTCTCCTTGTAAGATGATAAAACTCTAATTTTCCTACTTTTTTTTTTTCTCTTAAGTTGAGACATGCATGACGTTATAAAAAACCATAATTTAATATCCACGTAATCATATTTATCATAATTGGTTCAACTCCACTAGCTAAAGGGGAGAGTGGCCAGCAATACGTAATA
>JADFUC010001798.1:0-27346 GCA_019722365.1 Lithospermum erythrorhizon
CCATGACCGTCATTGCCGCCGGCACAACCGCCGCGCCGCTGGCGAGGTCGCCGGGCGTATGCACTTAGGAGTCACGTTCTGTCGTGAACAACATTCTAAGCGATCGGACGAGGCCGCCTGAGGTACGCAGACGGAGGCGCCAATAGTGTCGTGAACAAGAGGCTGACGGACGAAAAGTGAATGATGCCAGTGAACAAAATGACATCACCAAGTTATCACCGGATCGAAAGTTGACTTGTCAATGAGCTAGACTTGCATGCACTTGCATTTGACTTAGCTATTTTCGGAGCTTAAAAGTCCACGGGTAGTAAAGTGTCTTTTTTAAAAGTTCACAAAAGAGGCTTAATCCCTTATAAATTTCTGGGCTTATTATTGTTGTTAAACTGGATTTGGGTTCCGGCCAGGTGCTAATTTCAATTTCTTTTAAGTAGATTCAGGTTACTCAGGTCAATTGTGTTAACTGATTTTTATGTTTAAAAAAGCTTAAAATGTAAATCTTGTGTATATTTTTAAGTTATATTTGTTTTTATATCAAATATTTGTTATACGATGTCTCAAAGAAATCAATACGGTAATGTGTTCCGCTTAATGGAAAATTTGAAGATAATCTGTGATGCTTAACGGCAAATCAATACAAGCTGTTCAGTTGATAAGAAATACAGAGATTATGCTCCGATTCCCTTTTAAATGCGGTTCTCGATTTTTGTAATTTTAAATCTAATTATTTAAGTACGTTAGAGACGCATGTGAATCCTCATATCATGTTAATGGTCTTAAGAGTAAGTGAATTAGATTGAGGTATCGGCATGTAAGAATTTTTGGAAGGTTACAAGTGCTATGGGTAGAGGATCTCGGATAGTTTAATGCCCAAAAGAATATCGGTTACGGAGAATATAAAAGAGTAAGAACACTTTACAATTAAAACGATGTATCTAAGTCTGTGCATAATTGAGAAAGTGTTACAAGCCGCCATGAAGGAGGTCATGCATTAAAGATCATCTTAAGCTTTAAAGAACCAACACCACGTATGCGTGATAATACGTTGTTTGTGAGGACAATTTGGAAGTATATTTACATTTAATAATTTTGTGATTACGCTTAGTTTGAATAATATGTTTATAATTCTGTGAATCGATTGGTTAATGTGACTGCCCACTTTCCATGTAACTTCCTATAAGCATATGTTTTCAAACTATAAAGAGATTGAGCACGGGTTTATGTCTGTGGCAAATTCGAACAACTCAGAATGACAGAATAAGTATATGTCTTAGTTTCTCTTCTGGTTTTGAGTTTACCTTGAAGACTGTTAGGCATGTTCCTAAATTAGGTTATAATTTGCTATCTGCGGCATCTTCGAGGATGTCCGAGGAAAACGGGGGTATGGAGTTATGAAATTTGAAAAATGTTCTCTCGCAATTTCGATTGCCATAAGAAAATAACTTGTACGCTTGTCATGTTGAACCTGCTTAGGCTTCGTGGAACACTTATTATTGATGATAAATCTATTTTATGGAATAGATTAGGTCATGTTGGTGATAGAAGATTAGGATTTCTTGCATTGTCTGTAGTCACTTTAGTAACGATAAGTCAGCTTCCATTTCCTTATGTAAATTTTGTGTGCTAGGAAATCAGCGTAAGGTGAGATTTGTTGATGAAGCTCCAAATGAGGTGGAGCGTGTACGTGTTATTTCCAATTCGGTGGAAAATAATTTATTGGATGATATGCATGAGATTGATGTGTTGTTTAGTTCAAGTGATTTGATTGCTAAAGGATTTACTCAAAATGAGGGAATAAACTATGTTGGGATTCTTGATCCTGTTGTCATATGTATGCCATGTTTGATGTTCACTCTCTTTTGTCCATGTTTGATGCCTACTGAGTGTGTGGAAAATTGTCTTTTTGAGAATTTTGTCATTAGAAACTTAGTGCTGAATCGAAATGTATATGTTGAAGAGTTTTTGAGTAAATTTAAAATCTCTCATGTTATATCTGTGAGTATGTATATTGGTACTCCTTATGTGTTGAGTATGTCTAATTGGAATATCATGGAATGCTGTTGAGGTACTTGAAAATCATTACTGATGGTGGTTTGGGATTTTGTGTCCGTTTTTTTGTTTAGTCATTTCTGTGTGATCTATTAACTTACTAGTGTTCGTTAATAGCATGTCACGTGTTTCTATCGTGTTTGCTCTAACTCGAGACCTTATGGTAGAGTTCTTATTTTGTGTAGCTGACACAAAGTAAAGTTGTTCTTTGTCTTTGGTTGTTTGACCGAGGATCTTATAGAGTTCTTACTTGTGTAGTCGATATTTGTTCTTTTGTCTGTTGTTGAACTCGAATTTAATTTTATGGTGAAATTTTACTTTGTGTAGCGTCGACATGTTTGTTCTTGTATTTGTTGTCGAACTCGAATTGACCTTTAGTGGTAGAGTTCATCCGAGCATGCTATGTGTTCTTTTCTATGTGTGTTGAACCGAGGACCTCTGTGTAGTTCTCATCTCAGGACTCGACATGCTTAGTTGTTCGTGTCTCCGTCAGTTTAACCGGGAGGACCTCAGGGTCGAAGCCTGGCCCTTGTGGACTCGGCTAATGCCATTTGTGTCTTTGTTGCCTAACTAGCGATCTTAGCAGCGGTGAGTTCTCATCTTTATGGACTTGGACATGCTTAGTGTTCGTGGTTCTCGTTGTTGAACGTGAGTACCTCGTGTAGAGTTTTGTCCACTTTTTGTGGACTTAACATGCTTTGCTATTGCGGCCCCGATTCGTGACTGACATGCTTTTGTTCTTTGTCATTGTTTTTGTAAGCAGTGTACGTAGCATGCTTGGTGTTCGTGTCCAAGCTTTTTGTGACGCGAGTACTTACGTTTTTTTGAAACCCCATGACCCTTTGGTAGAGTTCGGTCCTTCGTGGATCAGCATGCCTGTGTTCTTGCCCGATATTTTGTAATGAAAGTACACTCTATGCATACTCTTCCATTACTAGACAAGCCTTTTCGCGATGGTCTAATGGTTCGGGTGAAGATAAGTTCCTTCCATCTTACTGCCAGATCAAACGCGCCACCTCGCCAAAGCAGTATCGTTTGATACGTACCTAACCGCCTAAGTGACCCAACCCATTTGTGAACCCAACACCACTAACCTTTAACCTAACTGCTTAGCGACAGGCCGCGAAACAAGCAATGGTAACCTTCTTTAGCTTAAGGCTATGAACCTCTCGGGTTGCATGCCTTAGTGAAAGAACTACTCCTAGCTTAGTGCCTTAGGATCTTTGTTACGTTCTCCTTCCACATTCGAGTCCTTTATATTTCCATCTTAGCCAGAAAATTAATAAAGCAAGCAATGAACACGTGATTTTTCCTAGGTCCAATATGCCAGCGAGTTTGATAGAATCAAACGTAGTAAAGAATCGAAAGCCAAACGACATCATGATATAATTACACAACAACTCTAACTACCTTTAGCTATGAATATTTGTATTTGTATTCTCCAACGCTATTTTTTTTTTTTAAAAAACGTAGCACTTCTATCATCATTGTTTATTAATCAATTTGGTCTACGAATGGATAATTTAACAAATTTGTAGTAAATAGTTTGGCCAAGGAATCCTAAATTGATTGTACTGCCATACTGTTAGGCTTCCACGCAACTAAATTTTATTTGGACTAATGGACTCTATATCAATATGATAGAGTCTCAATAAATTTAATTTAATTTTTGTTTTGTACTTACATTACTATTTCAATATGTTCACAAGTCATATTGTATAGGCCATGTGCTAGTTACAATATTGAAGTGTTAAAAGTAATACGGAAATAATAATAAACCATTTTCAATAAAATATTACGTATATTGTTATTGAGGGATTAAGAGAAATTAATTATCCATTTGATCCTAGAAAGTAAGATCAAGTTGCAAATTAATAATATTAGTTAGTAAAATTAGTTCCTAAAAGTTGACAAATATTACATCATGATCCTCACCTAACGAAAATGTTAGATTCAGACTGCAACATACCATTGGAGGTTATTTTTAGCATAAAGATTAGTTCTATTATTGTAAATTAGTCTCCAAAAGTGACACAAGTTACAACATGATCTCCAAAAGTGACATTCATTTTTTCACTCTATTAATATCTTTAGCATTAGTATTGATTTGTTTCAGGTGCAATAATTTGATTGGAAGCTTATGAAAATGCTTACCTTGCTTTGTGTTATTAGAATATGGATTAAAAGATGTCAAGACTATTTATTATTTTTTATTCACATTTCTTAGATATGTTATTAATTATTGTTTGCTACGTTTTTAATTCAGTAAGGATTAGCAAGAATTACTTTTTAGTTTATTGAATGAACTTTTAATATATATGTTTAATTAAATTGTATTGGTGGACAATATCTCTAAAATAGTATTTATTACCGAATTTACAGTATAAAAGCTTTTTGCTACGCGGACTTGTTGTTACCTTTGGAAAACAGTAGTAAATAGTAGCATGACAGTAGCAAAAAATACTTTTTCTTACTAGTGTTCATAGTCGGGATACGCATCGGCAACTTTGCATCACTTTTAAAGACTACATGCAAATAAATCGTAATTATCCTGAATTAAACTACATCACGCCTCCCACTAGCAAAGAAATTCAAATTTACAATTATTTCGAATTAAAAGCATCAAACCATTTCAATATATTAATTTCATTATTAAACCATTTGAATAAAATAATTATCTCGAATTAAAGGCACCGTTCCCTTTAATAATCCCTCTTAAACTCCTCTGCACATCGCCTACTCTTAATTTTTTCCCCAAAAAATATCAATCCGTTTCAAGGTGCCTAATTTTTACCCAAGTTAGTAACACGCCAGATAAAATGCGATAAAAATTGGTATGTACGTATTTTCTTGCTAAAAAATGTGTTTCTTCCGAATTCAAATGAATTATACTTAAATTGTTTTTATAATGTTACCGTATAAAACACGTAAAAAACACGTACGCATGTATTTTGAAGAAAAAACTCGTTTTTCATCATTAACTAATTTATACTCGAAAAACAAGGTTTTTTAGCAAACGAATTTATCCGAATTTTGAACATGCACAGCAAAGTTATAAATAGGTAACTTGCTTTAAACGTTGTATATATTTGTCTATATTAGTATTTAGGATGAAAATAATAGTAATGGAGAAAAATGGAGAATTAGAAGCTCTAGATTTGAAGTTAATTAATATGAATAATCTCTTAGAATTACCAAATTATCTGATACAATTCCATTTACTGGCATTTAATAAGACTGAAGAGCATGTGGATCCTAAATTCAATTTTGAGGAATATAGTTCACATTTAGACGCATTTATAGTTATTTAAGAGATTTAATAATTTTAAACATTATGATGTTGTTTTTAATTGTGAACATAAAATTCATTATATCATTCAAATAAATTATTTTAAATAGGTATTTATTAAATAATTTGAGCAAATGATGAAAGATCTTACTATTTTTCTAAAATTATCTCAGAAATGGTTGTTTATAAGTTAAAGTTGGGCAACTAATGTACAAATAAATATAAAAATATTAAGTTATATTTGGCTTTTTGATCATGTACTTGTACTAATGCTTTTATACGCATAAGAAAACGCATTTCGCATTTATTTTCGCTTCACAAAACTTTTCCATTTTTTCCACGTTATTTTATCACAATTGTCTGAATTATACCAAGACGCACGCATCGACGATTTTTTCTCGACTGTGATTACTAACATGTTTACACCAGATCTAATTCCAATTTCCCCTGTAACTTTTCAGTTTTCACTGTATATTCAATTTGAATCTTCCTATAAATAGAACTCATAAACAGCTTAATGACTTGTAATAGAATGTTAAAAGAACCTACCAAAATGGCCTCCAACAAAACTCTCCACAATCCTTGGAATTGTACTCTCTTAATCTTTGATATACCTCGTCTATTAATATATGTTTCCATGATACAATTACACCTCAGTAGTGCAAATTGCACCACTCGAATTTCATCCTCAAACAAGCAAACTTTTTATTTAGTACATGGTGTAGGTCATGGGGCATGGTGCTGGTTCAAGCTAGTACCTCTTCTTGAGGCTGCCGGGCACAAGGTTACCACAATCGATCTCTCTGCCTCCGGTATCAACACGAAACACCTTCAAGATCTTCGATCATTCAACGATTACTCCGCTCCATTATTAGATTTGATGGATTCGCTTCCTCTCGATGAGAAGGTGGTACTAGTCGGACACAGCTTTGGGGGAATGAGTATATCTCTGGCTATGGATATGTACCCAAATAAGATATCTGTAGCTATTTTTGTTTCTGCCTTCTTGCCTGATACAACTCATGTTCCATCCTATGTTTTAGCAACGGTACCATTTTATTAGCCCTCTTTATTCTCAAACTATATATGTGATGAGCTTCTCTTAGGATATTGTTTGACATCAAGCAAAGGGCAAAAGATAATCATTACTTACGTTGAGGCTACAAGAATTATCTTCATCACTTATGCTGAAAAGGCCCCACTTCGTCGCCATGCTTAAACGCAACCCGACGGCATTTCTCTACTATATTTTTCGTTAAATCATGACTCCACAAAGACACGCGGTTAAAGTACGCGACATAAAACAAAGTATCATCACCGAAAGTTGGCCTCCTGCTCTCTTTAAAAAATGCAAAGTGTTTTCTTATACATTTCCAAGTGCACGCAAGGTCGTAAGACGCGATTAAAACGATGAGTTTTAATGTCACATGCCCAACATACGCCTCGGCGAGCCACGCATTTAAATCCAAAAATATAACGTAGTTAATTCAATCGCTAACATTTAAAACATGTCACGGTTTTATCCTTCCAAATATGTCGATTTAGTCTACCACACCTCAAATATATTATCACATATATTTGAGGTGTATAATAAAACCATTTTTGTTGTTATAATCATTTTATAACTCATTATCTATATTTTTGGTTACTTCTAATATATGTGGACTGATGGTAACCAAAAAACATGTATGATGAGTTACAAGTCAAAACATCAAAACAAATACTGTATTAGATAAGGCTGCTTTAGGATTACAATTGAATCTTTTAAATGATTTGTCAATCCTCACTACCAATTAGTTTCAGTCAATATTGAATAGGCACTCGTATAAGTATTGATGTTAGCACACTTGGAGTGTCCCTCGAAAGAGTACTCTTAACCATTTGTTTTTGTTATTCTTCAGTTTCTACTGCAGCTCAACACTACTGAAACACTTATAGACACACAGTTATACCTTGTTGATCGCCCAAATCAAACGCCTCTTGAAGCAATACTATTTGGTCCTGATGCCCTCAAATATTCCATATATCATCTGTCTCCGCCAGAAGTAAGTCAACCACCATTCTAATACTTTAAGGGTGTGTAATTTGCATTTGTGTGGAATTCTAATTCCATTCCAATTTCAAGTATGTAAAACCAAAACATCCAAAATCTTTCGACTTTAATGAGATGAAATAAATTCTCCCAATTTCAATTTAATTAAAATGATTCGTTCCAAATAGATGGTTCATTTATATAACTTGAAAATTTTATTTAAGAAATCCGTATCATTATGCAATATATGTATTGTATATTGAGCACTTATATGGTAAAATTGGATAATTCTAAAAAATGTATTTGGGTAAGATTCAAATTGATTATTTCGAATAAATTAGTTAAACCTCCTAGTTAAATTGAGATGGTAATAATATAACATATCCAACTAAATATACATATATTCACAATCATTGCATGAAACTTATTAAATCTAACATTTGTCAATTTTTTTGCTAGGATCTTGAATTAGCAAAATTGTTGGTCAGAGAAAGCTCGTTGTTCGTGGATGACTTATCCATAGCCAATAAATTATCCGAAGAAGGATTTGGATCAGTTAAAAAAGTATACATAAAGAACGAACAAGATAAAACTATATCAGGAGACTTTCAACGTTGGATGATTGAAAATGAGGGGTTGGAAGAAGTAAAGGATATTAATAATGCAGATCATATGTCAATGATTTCAACGCCTCAATCATTATGCAAGCTTCTATTGGAGGTTGCACAAGAGCTCAGTTAATATTACTTGATAGAGTTAATTGTCAAAATGATCTTAAAAAATGAATACGAGTTACACTTTGGTTCATTAATTATGATAATGTAGTACTTTGATCTCCTATCACCGGCCTAGTGTGTACTTTGATCACATTAACGTTTAAAATTACGAAACGTGAAAATAGTGTTGTATAGGGGAACGAAAAAAATCTGGCAATTGTGTACGCCGAGGCCGAGTCTTCACGTTTATCTCAATCGAGAACCAAAGTATTATAATGTCACTATTAAGAACCAAATTATAACTCGTGTCCACTATCCAAACCATTTAACAATTAACTCTCCAAATATATATGTATACTTGTTTGGCTGCACTTACGATACAGATCATATATCAATGATATAGTTTATTTGGTGTATTGAAAAAAACGAGAACGATGTAGTATGTGTGTATGCATATCTAGAATTACTCACTATATACTTAAATTAAAAAGTTCCAAACTTTGAATTTTGATTGTATGCTCCTTCTTTGAGTCTCTTCCTTCTTCATATATGTTATTGGAAAATCATTGGTATATGATTTAATATTTGAATGCAAAATTGGCATCCTGAGGGATTGTCTAATTTATATGATTTAATATTTGAATGCAAAATTAGCATCCTGAGGGATTGTCTAATTTATCGGTGTATATTGTGTATACATGTAAGATAGTACAAATTAATTCCAGGAATTCACAAAGGCGAATGTGGTGAATAATGCATTTAAATATGGAATATCGATTATGATGGCAGGCCAGATTCGCTAGCGTTATTTTAGTTAGTTAAATTTTATTTTACATATATATCATTGTATTGTGATGAAGCATTACAATTGTTGTAACTTCTATTGGATTTAATGTCATTAATGTGAATTATGGTGTGAAGGTTATGATTATTAGTAGTTTTGGTCTACAAAATGTGTCCTAATGACATAGGAGTTAAAAACTTTCATTAACACATGAAATATGTTATAGAATTTGAGACATCCTCCAACTTTCCAAAGGGAGAAAAAATAGATGGAAAAAGCATAAAGGTTTTTAGTTTTTATTTGAGACTATTTTGGTATTTATTTTTATGGTGATAGTCTAATTTCTGATTGAAGTGAGGCTTAGAGTGCTTCTAATGCCGCACTTGAATGCATTTTATCTTGGGGGAATAACCGCACACGATCACTGTGGCTGAGAGGGGAGTAAGGTCGAATTTGCTTTAAGCTGTAAGGAAAATAGTTATAGTAAAACATAAAATCAAACCGTGAACTTGAAGGTTTTGAGCATAAGCTCTTTTGTGACTAGAAAGTCGATACATAAGGTGTCCGACAACTATGCCATGCTTGATACCAACCATGAAGCATCTGTAGGTGCATTAGAATGGTATAGTCATATTGTTATCATATTTTTGGAGGTGATCAAGTGTTTTAACATAACATTGTATTATTAAAATGTGGGGGTATATGTGACTTCAAATGACATGAAGGGTCATAAATTGAAAAAATGTAATTTTCATAATTTGTGGAACTCCAAGAAGAGGGGGAATACACAATTGTCATGAGAGTGATTAATTTGATTGGAATAATCCGGTAAATGTCGTTTGGACATCAAGATTGATTTTCTTGAGAATTAATCATTTGACAATGAAAATTTGGTCTTTTGTAATCAAGCGAGATAGTAGGAAGTTTGGTGGATAAACAAACACAAACTAAGATGGTGTTAAGAGTATATGGATTTGACAAGGTAATGTTGTCAAAGAGTCTCATTTAAATGAGAATGATAAAGATTGGTTTGAAAGAACTACTTTTAGGGATGTGGAGACATTCTAGGATCAAAATTAAGAGAAAATTGTCATTGTGATAATATGACGGAGTTCATGTTGAGAAACATGAATATTGATTTTGATAATAGGAGATTCATTTCTATGAAGTCTTATATTTTGGTGTGTACAAATAATTTGAACAAATGGAAATTCTTTATTGATAAAGCGAAGGTGTGTGAACATGACCAAAATTATGGAAATAAATTTTTGGTTCATAAGACAAGATCTACTTGGAACAACGATAAGTTCTAGTAGTAAATAATACTACCCTCAGATATTATATTATTTGCATGTGGATGCTATTATAATTATACAATTTTCTCATAGAAAATGTAAGCAAGTTAAAATAAAATTAATAATGATAATAGTATATAAAGACTTGCCTGTCATAGAGCTCAAGAAAATGAAGGAATTATTTGAAACAACAATAATAATAATATGATAATTAATATATAGAGATTTGTTTGAAACAACAATACTGATATGAGCTCAAGAACAATTGTTTGACTTGCTGAATGCCGAGAGAGCTCAAGAACAAATAGCCTAACAATAATGATAGTATGATATACTATTGTTCTGTTGAAGTGTGTTGTTGAAGACGAACAATAGTTACATGTGACTCTCAGATGCTAATAGTATATAATTATATTATATTTTATATTTTAGATATTTGAATGTGTTATGAGATTATATTTTTGACTATTTTTTAGAGAGAAGAAATTAGTATCTTTTCATAATATATATATATATTAATTTTATTATTAGTGTCATTTTCATACTTGAAGGGTAATTAAGTAATTAATTGTGTGAATGAAAAAAACAAAACTCACATTTTTATAAGTGGGGAGATTAATTGTTATTGATGATGTCTAGGATAAGTAATATCTTAAGCACCATTAGATTAAAAAAACTAGCGAGTGATCATGTTGTTCAGGTTGAGTTTAGAATATCTATCACGAGTCACGACAATAAATTACTATATTTCTATATTCATATATAAACTAAAATAAGATTATTGGGTCAAAACTCGAATATGACAATAAGCAGATAGAAAGTCCCGGAATATACTCTGAAGTTAAAACAATTAGTATAAACTAAAAACTAAGTTAAAACGGAATAAACAGAACGAATCTAATGAGGTCCACACTAATTACACCAAAGAGGCATAACTGGAACTAATATGGTTAGATAGTAGTATAATTCATACTACGTATAAATTAATTGTGTAATGGAGTATAATGACACATGCGGTTAGGTATACATACAGTAGTATAACGAAGTCCACATTATTAATTGTAACAAACAGTGACTAAATGCCATACGGTTAGACACTTGTCCAACTCAAATCCTTTAATAGTAAATATTACAGCTCAAGGTTAAATAAATGATTCAGTTTCATTGTGTGACTAATTAAATGCCATATGGTTAGATACTTGTCTAACTCAAATCAATCAATAGTAAATATTACAGATAAAGGTGATAATGATTCAGTTTCATTTATAAACAAAATGTGTGATTTAGGAATTAAAAAAAAAAAGAACAATGGATGTGTAATGCAAAGAAGAATTTTTTTTTTATTTATAATAGGGAGTACGAAATAAAATTCAACTGCGTGGAAAAATTCGCGAGTGTATAGGTTTATCAAATCGAAGAGGATCATTGTCCAAACTATGAGTCCCTACAGCGTTTCTTGATGATTTGTGTAATGTCGACTTCAGCTTGACTTGACTTGATTTGATCTTGATAGAAACTTGATATGAGCTTGACTTGGCTTGATTTGATTTGATTGACTTTATTTGATTTGGTTTGATTTAACTTGAATTTGGATAGAAGCTCTACAAGCTAGATATGTGTCCTGGTCTTGATGGACTTGAGGCTAGTGCAGACTTGGATATAGTGCAGTCGAGGGCCTTAGCGGTATTCCGTGTTGGTATAACTTGAGGCAGGTCTTTGAACGTCTCGGGTTTTACTTTTTGAAACGTGGACTTACTCAGCCGTTTCTGAGAGACTTGACTTGCTTTAAGTATTACTAGTGGGACTTTGGATTTAATGCTTCACCTTTTGTGGTGGGACTTGGTAGCTGGATAAGCTTATTTGTATTTGATAGGACTTGGTGCCTTGATATGACACTTGATTTGGGATAGGACTCCGAGCTTCGAGTTGTATGGAGTGATAGCAAGCAAGTGTTAAAGCAGCGTTGCTTCTTACTTGTACTCTGGCGGCTTTAGCGTGTTTTACGTAGAGTGGGATTTAAGGGGATATGATCAGCGTGATGGGACTTAGTGAGATTTGAACCTCACTTGGAACTTAGTGAGATTTGGCCTCGGCTTGGGGAGCAGTGAGATTTAGCGTCGATTGAGACTTGATTTAAGCTTTGAAGTAGCGTTACTTCTAACTTTTACTCTGATAAGCTTTTGCTTGAACATTCTTGTAGTGATGTCCGGTATGAAGATGGAGTTTTCCAACCTTGTTGATGATGCGATCAACTAGGCGAGGGCTTTGCGGCGTGTTTCTGCCTAGAATCGGCTAGAGCCCGAGCAGCTTGGTTTATTCACTATATCTAAATTTGATGAATCAAACACGAGATTTATGGGAATGTTCATCTACTTTTGAATAATCGGGGGGAGACTCGTAGCTTAATCTGAATATTCGGGCGTTCTTGAGAAACTTTAGTGATTCTCGTCGGATTTTTGCTTCAAACTTGAAGAATTATTGCATTTATTGCAATAATTCTTAATTCAAACGCCTATTTTGGCCACAGGTGTTTTTCCCACCCACCAAGATTGTTTTCTTTGTGACTTGGAGAAATCTCGGAGGTTTTTGTGTGTTTAACTTTGGTGGTGGAATGTTGTGATTTTTTGGTTTGAATTGTTGATGAAAATTTCGATCAAATGGGGGGGGAGTTTATAGGTTTACGGGCCTCGGAATGCTTGCTCTTGATTGGCGGTTCGATTCAGTGGATCACGATCTTGACGGTTGAATTTTGGCCCGAATGCGGGCCGTCGGATAATTTTGAATTACTTGGTAGCCAAGTAACAAAGCCAAATATTTTTTGTGAAAAAAGTTGTGGGTTTCTTTTTCTAGGTCAAAAATATTTTCATATTGACCCCAGACCTTTTGGAGCCTTGATTTTGTACCACACAACTTCTGGAGTGCTGATTTTGAACCACATAACTTCAGGAGTCTTGATTTTGAACCACATAACTTCAGGAGTCTTGATTTTGAACCCCGTAGTTTCTAGATTCTTCATTTCGAGCCATGTGGCTTTCGGAATGTTCCATATGGCGATTTTAATCAATAAAATTAGGGGTTTTCGAGCCCTAATTTTAATTGACATTTAATGCGAGCTCGAGTTCAAACTTAGGGTTAATTAATGTAGAAACCCTTATTTTTTGGCTTCGGTTAATTCCAGGGGCTTGATTCCGGGAACCGCATTCGATCGGGGTTTGATTTGAATTAGGATTTGATCGAGAACTTGCTTGTCGGCCCTTTGCATTTTTACTCACTAGAATCTTAATTAATTTGATTAATTCACGCCCAACAATTTAATTATTTTTGATAAACTTTTGGTGTCCCGCCAGGCACAGTGCATCTGGCATTAGGTGTTGGGGTTCGACCCGGATAATATCCATTTAATAGCGTGTTGGTTTTTCTCATCGGTCTTTATTTTTAGCACTTGTGGCCTAGCTCTCTTTATGGATGGCATCCGGTCTTTTGCTTGACTTGTTGGATGAGCAGTTGTATGTGGACTTGCTTTCGATGTGAATTTAGTACACACATGCTTGGTCTGAGTTAACAACTTCTCACTACGGAGTGCGAGTTGTGATTAACCATATTTGGGACTTACTATAGCTTGCATTTGGGGATACTGCGGTCCTTAGTCATCATCCATGTCATTTGGGGACTTTGTAGGATGATAACTTGTTTTATAGGGATCTTCTATGACTCATATGATCCGCAATCCACAATTCGACTCCTGGTCATTTGAACTGACTTGTAGGATGGTTGACTTATTTAGGATTTATTTGACATGATTTGCATGTCACGATCTGAATTAAGTCTTTGGTATGAGGATTAGATTGAGAAGACTTAATTTATGTGGGATTTAATGCCAACTTTGTGTTTGGGATCCCATTTAATTCTCGGTCGTTAGAGGAATTAAATTACTTGAGGGTTTGTGTTAACATGAATTTTTGTACTTGTTAAAATTCATTAATTCAGAATCTGTAGAGGATTTAATAGGAATTTATTTGTTTGACATTTAATGTTAACATGAATTTAGTACATGTTAAGATCCCGTTTTCATTCTCGATCTGTAGAGGATTTAATGAAAATTATTTTATTTGGGATTTGATGTTAACATGAATTTAGTACATGTTAAGATCCCATTTTAATTCTCGATCCGTAGAGGATTTAATGAGAATTAATTTTCTTGAGTCTTACAACTAACATAAGTACGTTATATGTTAGTACTCTAGATTTATTGCAGTTATATTAATCCGAACCCTTGCGGATTTAACCGAATTAATATTTGCAATTTTAACATGAATTTAAGTCATGTTAAATATTTAAAATAATTAATCTTGGCCCTCGCGGGTTTTAGAATTAATTATTTTAATTTTAGAGTTTAATTTAAAGTTAAACTCTATTTTGAAATTTTTCATTTCGATATACTCGGTTTATTTAGTTGCTTAGATAGATATTTGGGATATATTTTCGCGTGAAAATTGTCGGTCATCCCATTTATTTTCTTGATAATTTTCGAACAACTCGTGTGGTGGAGATGTTCGATTGTTTCCACTTTCGGACCATGAGGCTTTCTTGTCAATGATAACCAAACAACGGGTTTTAGGGGCAGTGCTAGGCTTTATACATGTAAGCATGAGATGAGACCAAAATCAAATTCGCCATCTTTTCTCTGCTTTGTATGCGATTCGAGGTGCTCACGAGTATATTTATTTATTTATTTTCTTCTTAACTTTTCTTGTACAACGTCTGGCTTTGATGTTTTTATATGATCGCGTAATCATCACCCTTGTCTTTTTCGTAATGTTTTGCGAGATTAAAAGTTGAAATTTAAGTAAGTTTACAACTTTTTGAAGAATCTTAAGTTTCATCAACAAAGTTAGTAACTTTATCAATAAAGTTTCATCAATAAAGTTAGTAACTTTTTGAAGAATCTTAATTATTTAAAGATTAGAATATTAATGCATTTGTTCTTTTATCGATATCTTGAATAAAAAATTTAACATTAAACAAATTTTATAATATAATTAATAGAATTTAAATACTATCTAATTACATTATAATATAGTGATGAATATTGTTATTTTAACACTATGTTATTTGATTCAAAATTTTATTTTACAATTTATAAAAATTATATTATTTTGATAAGTATTTGATCATTTAACTACTTTAACAATAATACTCTAAAGTCTACAATGATTAATATTAATATTTTAAGCGCAATATTCTTTGTATCAAAAATATTTGATTTTTTATATTTTCAAGATATTTTTTTCATATTTTTTCCCTTTATATCCCTACTCGTTCTCTTTCTATTTTTATATGGGCTCAATGATTTTCCACTTTTTTTCTTTAATTGACATCATTAATTGCATATAAAGAAAAAAATATCATAAGGATAAATAAGGTAAAGGCGTCTCAACTTGTCTACGTGTGCGTTAATTTCAAAGCATTAATCGTTTAGAGGCAGAAAATATCTAGCAGATTAACAAAAGTCTAACATGCCTTAGGTTTTTGGCATGCGCTCACCGTGGACTCGACTGACAGCTATCTGTAGGAATAGTAACTTTTAATGAAATAACGATTTTGGCACTTGTGAAGCTTCTGCTTCACTATGACACGGAATAGGGGGAAGCAAAATGGTCATTTAAATGCAGCCGGCGGGTGTGTATATGCTGACTTCGGCTTATGGACTCCGCATGAATATCCGTGGTTTAACTTTCTACATTCTGGCGTATTTAATTTTTATTGTCTCCAATCCACCATCCACAAGACTTGGTAGAAAGTTTAAAAGCGGTCTCGCCAATTTCAAAGCGGGGACGGGGGGGCTCGAACGGATATAGGGTCAATATTTTTCTTTAGTGGGCAGGCGGACCGGTCCGTCAAGAGGTGGGTACCCGTCGATCTCGAGCCGGAGGCCGGAACGTGTACTTGGATGCATTAAAATTTGCAAGACATGGGCAGTTGTTGCTGGCTGGACTCGTAAGTCGTAAGTAGATAAAAAAGTTAGAGCTGGGCTATCCCTGAAATGCTTGACTAAATTGGTCCAACTTTGCATTTTTATATTGGTTTAAATTCATCTAGCCTAAATTTTCAATTTATCCCCTGTACTCTTTGTCTTTTCCATATGCCCTTAAATTATTTCAATTGCCCCTACCTTCTATTTTTTGGTATTTTTTACATGCTTTCATTAATATGCAAAATGAAGTAAATATCTAATCCGTTATAGATGAATTATCACCTATAATATTGCTAAATTTACAACTACCTGCTATATTAATATTAGACCTATAACATTAGATGAAACGACTACGGTTCATATTAATGCGATTCTAATTTTAGTAATTTTCATGTACTTTCAATTCAAGTAAAAATGGTATACATTCTTAAAATATATATGGATTCTAAGTTGAGTGCAATTTAAAAAATCAAAAATAGTGTATCAAATTTTTTTATATATACCGAATTAATATGTGTACCAAAATTTATTGAACAAATTGGTACATATTATCTAAAAATATAAAAATAAGCTTGTATACTTAATATTATTGAATTTTGTTTTAAGAAAATGAGTGCGTATTGTCTAAAATGTACGAAAGACAAAAATCTTAATGAGCGGTAACTTTCACACATTATACCTATAATATTTCTAGAAATATCTCTTATAATTTGTCTACCCAGATAATATGTGCAGTTGCTTGGCTTTGAGTAAAATAAATATTTGGTATCGCAAATAGTCACAATAATTAGTACAAAATGTGTCCTTTAATCCCTATTTTACTTGATGCGTTAAATTTAAATGAAAAAGTGATGGTTCACCCATTTTTGAGGCGAAAATAAATTTCAATACCTAATATTTACCAAAAGGTACACTTTAGTCACTTGATATTGATGAAAATGCAAACTTTTAGTACTTTCAGTCAAAATTTAACGTCTGTCGAAAGGGAATTAAAGTGCACATTTTGTATCAACCATGAATAGGTAATGTATAAAAATATTCTGGGGTAAATACAACTTACATATTATCTAGGAATGTTTTAACAATTATCTCACTTATTCTAATTGGAACCATTTTTTTTAGTATTTAATTTTTTTATAGTTGGTGTGTATTTCTCATACTGTCCTTTGATTAACACTCAAAATTATCTGAATTAATTACTACATTCCGTTGATAATGAATGTAATGAATACTATGATAACAATGACATAATAGAATACTATGTTTGATTTATGAATTGCATTATTTATTAAAAAAAAGGTGTATGTAGACAGTAAAAATTTATTAAATAATAATTAAAATGATTAAGATGACTTAATCAAATTAATTAAGATCGAGCCGCAAAGCCCGACGTGGCTAGGGTTCTCGATAGACTTTAAATTTAATGTGAAACCACCGTACGAGAAACGAGGGTTTTGGGAAAAAATAGCCCCCAAATTAAAAGTTCGTTACATTTAGGGTTGTTAAAAATCTAATTTTATTGGGTTAAAATATTTTTAATAATTTCATGAAAGCTTCAAAAGTTTGGAAAACTGGCAGGCTTTAGAAGTTATAGGGGATCAAAATAAAGGCTCCAAAAGTTATGAAATGTGTTTGACCTAGAAAAAGTTCTATTAAAATAGGTGCCACTTTTTGATTCTTGGAGAGAGTGTCTAAAAATCCCGACGGTTCGGTCTTGCGCCAAAATTCGGCGGTTAAGATGGTGATCCACTGAAATCAAAGCTAACCGTCGAGCAGTATTGGCAAAAAGCTTTATAAATACACACTTATTTCGAGAAAGTTGAAAAGAGATTCTCATTCGGAAAATACACAAAAAAAATGACGAGAGAAAATATAGAGACACCTCTTGAATTACGAGTTAAATCTTTTTGAACCACCCATTGACACCGTGTGAAGCTGGAAAACACCTCGGTGTCGGAAAGCACCTTTAGGTGTCCTAAATAGATGTCTGAAATCAAGAATTGTGCATAAGCATAATAGTGCTTTCAAGTCGGAAAGCGAAATCGTGAGAATCGGCGAATCTCTGGAATGCTTGAATATTCGGGAATAAGCTAAAGCACCTGATTCTTCATAAATGCTTTGCATGAGCACACGAAGTTCTACAGTTTGATTCATAAGTTACGTATAGGAAATCTATTTGAATATTGATCACATAAATTTGAGTTCGAGCGAGGAACACCTTTGTTAAGGCCACATGCCTTGATTAGTATCATCAAACGAGTGGGGCGTCCGCGCCGTAATAATCATCAGCTACCAATGACAGTACTAAGGCATTTAGTATAAACTAAAGAGCGAAATGAGGTCGAAATCTATTTAAGTACCATTTCTACTATGACGACAAGCGCTAAGGCCGTTGTAGTACAAACAAGCATACATTCCTTGATAACTTGCTGCTATCCTCCACCTTGAAACTTAAGAGCTGAGTTATCGATCAAGTCCTACCCAAGACAAGTAGCCTCTTAAGCTACAAGTCCCTTAAAGACAAGTAAGCATAGTACTAAATCTGAAGAATTGAGTACAACTATACGAGTCACTTTTGAGAGAGACATCATAAGTCCTACCTGAGGTGAAGACTTCGCGCTATGAACCACCGATTAAGTAGTAAGCCCATGCGGTCAGCCTTAGGCGGACATCAAGTCAGACCAGAACGAGTCGCAGGACGAAAGCTTTGGGGGAATCTGTACTAAAGGCTCCTCGGCTCGGATCATATCCAAGTCGGACAGGTCTGAGTCCGTGAAGACTAGGACACATATTGATCATGGAGCTCCCTCCAAATCAAATCAAGACAAGTCAAGCTCAGAGCAGGCTGGAGTCAATCCGAACTTCATTACCGCTCTGCTCCGAGGTCAAATCCGAGTTAATGAGCCAAAGCATCACAAATCATCTGCCAGTGCTTAGGGATCATGGTTTGAATGATAGATCCTCTTGATTCGATAAAAGCGTACATTGAGAAATTTTTTCCCCTGATGGGATTTATTTTGTATCCTTTGAATAAAATATAAAAATTCTTAACAAATTTACAATGCAATGGCGCCGGTGGGACTATATCAGCCTGCCGTCATGCCGACAATCGAGATGTTCCAAAGGGTCTATCTGACTCCTCTTTATGTATCAAAGGATACTACAAGAAGAAGGAGTCTACAAAGTCCATTAAATACGAGATTTAGTCGGGGGCGTCCTGTGATCTACTTGAGAGTATAACTTTGGCTAATATATTAGGCTACAGAAGCGAGAACAAGAATCCTGACAAGAGAAAGCTTGACGGGCGCCTAATGCGGTTGAGGGAACCTTCTCAACAAATATCTGAGGACTTCGACGGACAAGCGTCGGAAGACTTCAATGCTTGTCTGTGTCGCCTGGATTCGCACTAGGGATCTACTGATCAGTCCGGCTCAAACACCGGCTTTGTAGACTTCCTAAGCGACAGCTGTATTATTAGTACACTCCACGGAGGAGGAAATGGCTACGAGGGATGGTAGAAAATATGTTGCAAAGATGCCGTCAAAGGCAGCTACATTGCTCCCCAATATTAGGAATGATAGTTTGCTCCAGGCATAGAGCAAGAGTAGCAGAGATGCTCTAAAACAAGTAGAGGTATACAACCTCTAAAATGGGATATGGGGCGTCCGTTATCATATAAGGCCTCGGGGTTCATCGCGAGGACTAATGAGGAACCTGATAGAAGCTAACGATCATTCAGATAGATGAAATGATTCAGCAACCTGATAGAAGAAGTCTTGGGGGCAATAAAAGGTCATGAAGATGGGGAGTGCAGCCATTATACCTGCTCCCAAGCCCTTCGCCTCCGCATGGAGCCGGTGAAAATGCCTAGAAACCTCGGCCACCCAGTTCGATACTTCGATTGGAATTAGGAACTCGGAAACAACATATAGCCAGCTTTGTAGAGACTTGCATCTGGGTTAAAGTATGAAATGGTCAAAGCGGTTTCATAGTTCCTCTCAAGGGAATGCGTTATTTCAATTTTATTGACTTGGAGCCTCCTCCATAGAAAGTTAGGCTCAAGCTGGAAGCGATTTTTCTCGACCCGGCTTCTTCGGTACCAAAGAGGGCGATTAGCTGTGATGGAGTTCGCTGCTACAAAACAAAGAAATGAGAGCACGTTACGGACTTAAATCCAACCGTGGAGAACTCACGAACTGAAATACAAAGATAGGCACCAGTTGTGATAGCGACATGTTGTATCTACAAGGCATACACTAGGACTGCTGATGCATTATGCGGGGAATACTTCCCCTAGAACAACCGGCGGTAGCAAGCTCACGACATGGGCTTCAATTCACCCAAACAAAGGGGACAGCAGCTCTGTTCACAGCCTCTTATTCGAAGGCCAAATATGAGCCAAAGCCAAAACTTCAAGATCGAAAGAAGGAGGCATCGCGTGACTTCTAAAATAGCAATTCTCGCCCGGGGCAGAAAAGGTCGAAGGAGGACTTGACTGGAAAAAGAAGAGCGTCTACGCGCTTAAGGGAGATGCAAGAGGACTATCCTTTCTTGGAGTCTAACGTTCCCTCCATGTGTTTGATGAGATATTGAAAGCAAAAGCTCGTCGAACTCCACAGGAAATCAAAAGAGACACGAGAGGTAAATAGAAACTTTTAACCCAACTTTGCGTATATCGTATGATATTGGGGCATCCGATTGAAAATGCTTCATATTCGAAGAAGCGAGTAATAGATCTCGCAAGTAGAGGCAATTACCTTGGAAGAAGACAAAGTCTCTTCGATGTAAATACTTATTCGCGTCATCCGGCCCATTGAAGTCGAAATTTTCTTGACTTTTGGGAGAGCAAGCTCGTCGCTCGGAAAGCATGGGCCGACTACTGCGTACGATGAGGACTACGAGCGTACCATGTATGTGTTGAAGTTGAAGACAACTCGGCTTCTGGCCAACATTAAAGGTGTCGCCCCACGGCTTGGTAATTAAAATTTTCGTAATCGTATTATTTGATGGAGACATGCCATAAGAAGATGGTACTCGCAGCAAAACCACTCTATGTGGTAGGCTATGCTTGAAAGCTAGATAAGCGAGGAATCTTTGGTAGATGGAGGATCCAGCGTAAATATCCTACCCTTTCACGACATTAAAACTCTTCGTCTCAGTAGAGACTTTACAGCAGTCTTGCATTATCATTGAAGCTTTACTAAGGCGGGAGGCGAGGCAGCTACGAAAAGTAAGTTGCACTTAGTGATAGGGGAACTAAAACACGGCTTGGTTTCATGTGATGAATGCCAATGTCACGTATAACATTCTACTAGGAAGATCTTGGATCCATGGCAATGATAGTACCTGGCAGCTCCGCTGATACTTGACGTACTACAAAGATGGGTTGGAGAAAATAGTCAGCGGATGAAACCTATTTGTAGATTAAGAATCCCAACTTTCTTGATGCAGACACTATAAGAAAAAATGACATATCTTAGCGAGAGGAAGGGCGAAGCGGTACTTCCATTACCTCGGGCAATCTCGGCTTGACCACCCCTCACTCAGCCCAACAAGGTGGTAATGTCACCATTTAAAGGTTTGTGACTCCCGAGAAAGGATCCAAAATAGAGGCATGGAACCATGGGTCCCGAAAGCTTATGACCTCCTGCTTAAAGGTTGGCTATGATCTGCAGGACAAAGCCATGAGACAATACCCCAGTGCCAAGCAATAAAATACATGGCTTAAACGGCACCGAGTTATCATCCAGGATTGATATTAAGGAGGATGATGTATCAGTGACATTTAGAACAAGATATGGGCACTATGAGTTTTTGGTGATGCCATTTGGGTTGAAGAATGCCCTTGTGACATTTATGGACCTTATGAATCGGGTGTTCCGCTCTTATTTTGATAAATTTGTGGTGGTGTTTATCGATGACATTTTGATATATTCTAGTAGTGAGGGAGAGCATGAAGAGCACTTGAAATTGTATTGGGGCAACGAGGAGAAATTGTATACTAAAATACCGAGAAGTGTGAATTTTGGTTGAGAAGAGTGCAGTTTCTAGGTCATGTGATTTCAGGAGAGGGTATTAGTGTTGATCCTCAAAAAGTTGAAATTGTGATGAATTGGGAATGACCCACAAGTGCTCTGAAATTAGAAGTTTTACGGTGCAGGATATTATCGGAGATTTATCTGAGGAAACACAGTGTGCGACATCCATGACCATGTTGACTAGGAAGGGAGTTCCATTTGTTTTTGTGAAGCGGTGTTTTTAATGAGGTTAAAGCCGACTACCGCCCAGTGTTGACTTTCTTCGATCGGGATAGGATGGCTAATAATGGGTGTATAGTGATGCTTAGCGCGTCGAGTGGGATGTGTACTAATACAACATGGTAAGGTAATATCATATGCATCACGACAGTTGAAAAGTCATGAGAAGAATTATCCGACACATGATTTGGAGTTAGCTACAATTGTGTTTGCACTTAAGATTTGGAGGCACTACTTGTATGGTGTGACGTGTTAGATTTTACCCGACGCGAGAGTTTGAAGTACTTGCCCTACGCAAAGAGATTTAAATCTGAGGACAACTGACGGTGGATGGAGTCGATGGCGGTTATGATGTGTCCATTGGTATCATCACGGAAGGCGAATGTGGTAGCTGATGCATTAAATTCGTAAGGGAGGAGGTTAAGGAGCCGTTGAATGAAATAAAACAACTTGGTGTTAATTTTGGAGTAGGACTTGATGGTGGTTTATTGAAGCAAATAAAGTTCAGGGTTCTTCTTGTCGAATACTCGGTGTATGAAGATGAGAGTTCACGTAAGATAATGTCGAAGAGATGAAAGCGGAAGTAGATCGGACTTTATGGTGAGATGATGGGGCCACCTGATGCGTGGTAGATTATTCGTGCACTTTACTACCGAGGAGTTAAAAAGGGAGATTTGGATAAACTCATAATGCTCCATATAATATGCATCACGGTGAGTGAGTGTATAAACTTAGAAACGGTGTATTGGTGGCTAACATCAACGGAAAATTCTTGAGTTTGTATCAAAATGTTTGACTTGTGACATGTGAAGATTGAACATAGATATCAGGCGAGGGGTTGCGTCCCACTTCCTATTCGAGTGGACTTGGGAGCATATTACGATGGATTTTTTTTTCGGACTCCCAGGGACATTGAGAAAGAATGATGGTATTTGGGTGATAGTGGATGGGCGCCGAAATCGGATCATTTCTTACCAATTCATCGACTAAGTCGAGCGGTTAGCGAGTTGTATGTTGATCACATTGTGCAATTGCATGGAGTGCCGGTATGCATTGTATTAGATCGAGATGCTAGATTCCTCCAGATTTTGTAAAGGATTTCAAGAAGCGATAGGGTCGAAGGTTAATTTGAGTACATCATTTCATCCACAATCAGATGGGCAATCAGAGAGGACAATTCAAACATTGGAGGATATGTTGCGGGCTTGTGTGTTGAAATTTTCTGGAAATTGGGATGATGAATTGCCTAAGATGGAGTTTGCATATAATAATAGTTTCATTGCGTCTTGAGATGGCACCATTTGAGGCGTTATGCGGCGGGGAAATGTAAGGACTCAGTTTCTTGGAATGAAGTAGGAGATAGAAAATATCTGAGTTCGAGTTAGGTGGAAAAGAATAAAATTGTTACAACAACATTTGAAATTAGCATGAATAGAAAAAAAGATATATCCAGTTGTCCAGTGCCGTTTAATATTTGAAATTGGTGATAAAGTATTCTTGAGGATATCCCCGTGGAAAGGTGTGTTGAGATTCGGGAAGAGAGGGAAGTTGAGTCCACGATATATCGGTCCGTATGAGATTTTGGATAGAGTTGGTCCGGTGGCCTATCGTTTAGCGTTGCCTCCAGAATTGGAGAGAATTCATAATGTCTTCCATGTGTCATGTTTAAGGAAGTATATTCAGATGAATCCCATATCGGAGTCGACCAATTGAGCTTGGAGGACCTTCATTGAACCGGTGAAAATTCTTGATCGAAAGGAAAAAGTGTTGCGAAATAAAGTTGTGGCTTTAGTAAAGGTGTTGTGGCGAAACCAACGAGTGGAGAGGAAGCTACGTGGGAACGAGAAGATGGCCGAAATCGTGTCATCTTTTTCGAAATAGAAGGTTAGTTCTTAAAATTTGTGCTATAATATGTGTTAACATGTGAATTATTATGAGGATGAGAAAAGTTATGATTGAGTAATGTGATATAACTCATGTGATACGAGAATAAGAGCTGATGATGAAATGTTAAAATATTGGATAAGTGAATTGGGAAACGGGGCGAGTAAGTGATGGGACAATTTCGAGGACGAAATTTTTATTAGGTGGGTAGATTGAAATAACCCCGTTACGCCTAAGCGATTAAATTATTATATATATGTATCGTTTGGTGGTGGGACTCGGAGATAGTATAAATGCTTTCGGAATAAAATTGACATACCGAGACTAGTATTAGATGCGTAGAAATTTATGTTACGGAAAATAATACAATTGAAATCGTTTTTTCATTAAAACATGCTAAAGTGGAAAAATAACACCATAAATCAACCGGGCTTGAATATCTTCCCATTTAATCATTCTTCTCCGTTTGTCACGTAAGACAAAAGCAAACCCGCCCCTTTATTCTCCCTATTTCTTGGCGAGATCCGTTCCACTCACTCGTTTTTTCTTCGTTTTCTTCTTACCGTCTTGGAAGCTTAAGCTCTAAAATTTTGTGGAGAGTTTATCTCATCGCCATAAAGCAAAGGTAAGAAAGCTTGAATCTTTTGGGGTATTTCATGAGATTTGAGATAGTTGACTTTTAGTTGACTTTTGCTAATTCGTTCTAAATTGTAATAATAAGTTCTTAGACCTTTAAACTAGTTGATTTAGAGTTAAAGTTGGAAGCTTTTTGAGTATTTCATGAATTATGGAAGGTTTGACTTTAGTTGACTTTGAGTTGACTTCGAGTTTGAAGCTTTAAAATGGTATAGAGTTATCATCTAAGCTTGAATTATGTGGTTAGAAGCTATAATAATCGATTTTTGGGGTTGAAATGTGTTGATGTGGTTGCGTTGACTTTCGTTGACTTTTGTAGAATTTGGAGTTAAGCATGTTTGATGAAGGTTAAATACTTGGAGGTTATACTTTTGGAAGAAATAGGATGTTTGGAGCTTATGTTGACTTTTCGAAAACGAGTTGACTTTTAGCAAATTTCATCTAAGTGTTATAAAAATATGATTGAGCTTTGGAATAGTTGTTATAAGAGTTGAATTAGTTGTTGGAGTTAAAGTATTAATTTTTATGTTGAGCAAGGAGGAATTATGTTAAAAATGGGTAATTGGTTTGAGAATTGACTTTGGATTGATTAGAAGTTGTTTAAGTAGAGTGGGTGTAATGTGAGGGCCGGGCGGGATGGAGGATGTTGTGGTTCAAATATTATTGTTTGTTGTCGGTTAAGCGAGGATAATGTCTTTCACTTCGGCTATTAAGTTGGTAACTAAAATATTGTTAAGGTTGGGTAGTCAAAACTTAAATGATAAGGGCTTTTGGGTATGTGTGATTAGGCGCGGATGGGGTGGGAAGAATCGTGGACTAAGTGGCGGCGATATTCGTTGTTAGCCAAGGTGAGTATTTATCTCACGGGTGTAGATTAATTTACTTTTCGTGAATGTGTTGCACTCGATGAAGTTGTGAGCATGTTATATATATATATCTATGTGTTGATTATTTGCGTAGTTGGATTGTATGTGTTGTTTTATGGGATTCATAGGTGTTTTGAGATGAGTTGATTTCCAGGACTATTTTGGTCATTTTGATGTTTAGGGTGTCTTGTTGGTTGGATTGGCATAGCATGAGTTGTTGAGGAGTTGTTGATATATGTGTGGGTTGTACTACCCGGTGTTGTGCCTTATACTATGGTATAAGTGCGGAGTTGTTGATGTATGTGAGTTGTCTTTATCAGGTATTGTACGCCTCTTTCCGGTATAAGGTGGTGTATTACTAGCCGTGCACCGTTATGATTCGGTGATAGCTTATGTCGGCCGGGCATAAGTTTCTCCTACATGTTGAGGGTTGATTATATGTCTATTAGTTGTAGAAAACCGGATGAGTTGATACGAGTTCATATGGAGTTGGTGGATTGACTCAGTTGTTTGAGTCGATTGAGTTGTAGTGTGGAGTTGAGTAGTATTAGTGTTGTTGGCAGAGTTGTAGTGTTGGGTGGTCTAGTGGTATAGTCGTGGTGTCTTACCATGTTGACTGATAGAATAGAGTTGTGGACTTATTTGGGTATTGTTGTCGCTGTTTTGGGAAATGCATGATTATCTTTGTTGAATGTCCTTTATTCGAAATATTTATATCTAGTTGACGAGCCTATAAATTATGCATTTTGACAATGAATGCACGGATGATTTTATATGATGGCCATACATTGTATAACATATTGGAAATACCCATCTATCTATCTGAAACTAATGATTTTAAATTACACTGTCGAGTGTGGGTTAATGTCGCTCTTGAGACCGAGTATTCATTAAAAGGCTGCTTGTGAACTACCCTATTCGTTATGGGCTAGGTTGACAGGTGGAGCTTCAGCATTTTTGGGTTCGTTCGTGTAACCGTACCTTCGTGTTGAGGTGCACATCGGGTGGCTGAAGATCCTCACAGTCTTGTTGTCTTTATCTTATTTGGATTTGTATGTTGTTGTTTCAAAATTGAGACTTCGGTTGTATATTAACTTTTTTTGTATTCGGTTGTTTTGTAGTATATTGGTTGTGTTGTGTGGTTAAATACCACGATGGATCATTTTCTTAAAAGCTGTCATTTTTCGGATGTAGTTTGTTGTGGTTTATTTATGAACATGTGTTCTTTTAAATTGAGTCGTATTTCTTGGTGACTACGGGTGTCAGAGATTTGAATAATTCTAACCTCGGGGGCAGCCGACACAGGGGCGGAGTCGTCCCTGCACTCTGAAATAAGTATTCCCTAGAGGAGGTTGGCTTAGAAATTCAATGTTGTCCATGAACAAATCCTCTAGGAATACTACGAGTAGCTAGCCAAAAGCGGCATTACGGACAGAATTTCACCAGCGGCGTCAAGGCAGCCCGGTGTATAAATACATTCACTTGTGGAATGACTTTCTACCTCACAAGAGGCACACGAGTATGAAGATCAGCAGCATCACGAGGGGTTGAGACCTCGAGAACAAAG